>NW_020717237.1:131715-147286 GCF_900518725.1 Notechis scutatus
GGAGGAGGAGGAGGAGGAGGAGGAGGAGGAGGAGGAGGAGGTGGAAGAGAAGGAGGAGGAAGAGGAGGAGGAGGAGGAGGAAGAAAAGGAGGAAGAGGAGGAGGAGGAGGAGAAGGAGGAGGAGGAGGAGGACAACTGTGGGGTCCTTGGTGCTCTCTGAGCTGGGTAGTTTCCTTGCAGACGTTTCATGACCCAACTAGGAAACATCATCATGGCTAGTAGGGAGTGGGGTTTGCTCTCTTTTTATATTCTAGCAGCTTGCCGGTCAGTGGGAGTGGGAGTGATCTTGGAAGGGGGTGTTTCTTGGTTGGGCTGTTTATTGTTAGCTTGTTTGCTTCATGATTATTGGTCTAATGTTAAATTTGGTGTTAACTTCCTACTAGCACTGATGACGTTATTTAAGTCGGCCATGAAATGTCCGTAAGAAAACAGCCAAGTTCAGGAAGCCAATAAGAACCCCTCAAACCAAAACTATGTTTTGGGATAGCTGCTTTCCCCCACCCACTGAGATCACCCCCCCCACATATATTTGGCAAGTCACCATCATTGTCTAGACCCAGTGCCACCTGCCTGGTCCGTGCCCCCTCTGATTTTATCTCTTGTCACGAAGGATAATTAAACCGAAGCCCACCTTCCACAAAACAATTGCAAAGCATTTCCGCCTATTTCCAAAAACGCCTTTCAGGTTCAGGTGTAGCGGAAGGCCAGTTAGGCCCACAAAATGCAGCAGAGGCCATGGTCAAATGGGGGGGGGAATGCCCCCGTGGCTCAGAGAGAATGGCAGATAAACACAAAAGGGAGAAGTGACCATTCAGCAAGCAAAGGATGCCAAGAACAGCTGCACCGGTTGGACCAACGGTTGGCAACCTGCAGCTCTAGAGCCGCATGTGGCTCTTTCATCCCCTTCGCTATGGCTCTGTAGCTCAAAATATGCATCGCAACCCACCAATGTGCAACAGCCACTGGCATGTGATTTATTGAGCTTTTCGACCCCTCAGTAGGCCAACCATGGATAAATCCAAGAAATGAAAGTTCCAGAAGAGAACAGAACATTTAATTCAACTACATATGCTAAGTTTTGTGGCCGCTCAGGAAAAAGGCAGGTTTTGTGGCTCCCGGTGTTTCCTTTTCTGTGGGAAATGGCTCCAAACGGCTCTTTTGAGTGTTTAAGATTGCCGACCCCTGGGTTGGACTTTCAGGATGGAGAAGTCGCCTGCGGGGAGTCGCAGAAGGGGGCCTCTTCTGTAGGGCGTCCCCTGCTGGTGATGGGTAGACGTTCTCCTTCATTATGGCGTTCCCGTTTCACACGGTGGGAACCAGGATGGGGTTCTGCCAGTTCGGACCAGTTCGGCCAAACCCAGAGCTCCGAAGATCAGCCAGGAGCGAACCAGTTTGCTCCGATGATCATGCAGGCCCGCATTGTTATTGACCTTTATCGCCCCAGCTGATCAGCGCGTAAGAACGGATCGCCACTCCTCAGCTGTATTACTCCCCCAAAGTAACCTAGCGGGTCAGAACTTTTGCATTGCTGTTCGTATGTCAGGCGCGCATGCGATCACCAAACCAGTTGTTTATACCCGCAGCATCCCACCCCTGGCCGGGAACGTATGTTCAACAATGGCGTTGCGCCCTGACGCACCTCTTTGCAGTGGTCAATTCTTTCTCAAACTGGACCTCGCCAATCTGGCGGCTGGTGTTCTGCTTTCCCGGCCCTCCCCATTTCGTGGCCGGTGCTGATGCCCCCTCCCTTTCACTGGGGTGGATGTAGGATCAGCATTTCTCTCTAGCACGGAGTTGCTGCTGCGTTGCATGGCTCCTGTTCCCAAAATAACCTCCTGAGTCATGTTGTGTCCTTCCAACACTTAGAAGGTGTCTGGATATGGGAAGGGACCGTGCCCCAAATAGTTGGAGGGAAAGGCAGAGAGAGAGTGGGGGGGTGTGTCAGGAGGAGGTCCTGCCACCCAATGGGTGGGGTGGGGGACATGCCTGCCTTTAGCCGTCAGAACAAATTGGACGTGATACGAGACAACATTTTCCCGCACAGCTGGTGATACTGGTCTGGCCGTTTCCTTATCTTTCCTTCCCCCAAATTCTCACCCTATAGATTCCGTCCCTGGCTGCTGTTTACTTAATGCAAGCCCAGGCATGGTCAAGGTGTGGGGGGGGGGGGACGTACAGACCCCGCACTATCCTTGGCAGCGGCGGGGGGGGGGCTGCTTCCACACCCCGCCGCTGTCCGCTTGCATTTTGGATCAGCTGATTTTGAGGCCGTTTCAGCAAACAAACACTGTCAACTACATGCTGGTTTCTTCCCCAACCATCAAGGAAAGCTTTGTTTCAAAGAATGCCATTTTTTTCCCCCCTCGAGGATTTTCTTTTCTAGGATGTTTTTTTTCCAGTGATTTCTCTCCACCCGTCACCCCTCAGTTCAACGTACAGAATGTGAAGGATGTGTGTTTGTGGTGATTTTCATAACGTACACTGAAGGTGGTATTTAATTTCGTTGTACGAGGTGCAATGACAATAAAGTAAACTAATTAACTAGCTAACGAACTTGTTTGCTCTTGTTTCAATTTCCAGCCTTGAACATGTGCAGAAGGCTTTCTTCTGGGCCTTCAGGCCTTCAGCCTCCCACCACTACCCAAAAAAAAGGTGCACCTCCCAAATGATCTGCTGGCTCTCGGGCCGAGGTACACCCCTACCCAGCCCCCACATGTCTCTGCACCGCCCCTTCTACAAATCCATGTGTCCCTGAACAACCCACCCAAGCCGAACTTTCAGCCGTGCAATTTGTTTTGCTTTTTATTTTCCAACCCCCCCAAAAAAAATCTGGAGATATCCCCGTCGCTCGGTGTTCTTTCCACTGTCCAGCGGAGACCAAATGATCCCAACTGTACAGTTCTACCCTGGACAAGACCATCGAAATCCCCAAAAGTCCACGGGGGTGTACAGTACGAAGAGAAGAACAGGTGGTTTTGTGGTTTGTTTTTAATTTTGTTTTTTGTTTTAATGGGAGGTCGTCGTAGGAAATAACCAGAAGAGTCCGAGACCAGTTTGCACAAGAACATGTATAATCAACAATGTCCAACAGTAAAATGTTCACCAAGAAAGCTAAGAAAACTTTTCCGATTAAAAAAAAAATCGAAACGAAAAGAACCCCCCAAAAAGTTTAAAGTCTATTAAAGCTGAAAAAAACCACAGTTTCCCCTGAAAAAAGCAGGAAAGTTGACCCACGTACGTTTCCCCAGTCTAACACAAGAAGTCCCGCCTTGTTCGGCGTGCCACTAAACATCACACACAATAGGTTGCCACTTCGTCAAAACTCCATCAAAATTTGGGGGAAAATCCTGTCCCTAATGGTGAGGGGGGGGGGGGAGGGGGGGGGAAGGGGCATGAGAAGCGGGGAGGGGGAGAAAAAGGGAGAGAGACATTAAAAATTTGGAGGAATTCCTCTTCCCCTACTTCTGAATGAGGATGGGTGGGGAAGTCGGCCATTTTGTTTGCCTTCTCCTTCGAGCAACGGAACCATCGAAGACTTCAAAATGGTTGCCGATGGATCAACAAACCAGGATCTCCTCTTCCCAGCAACAGTCTCCAACCTACAGGGTTACTCTGTTGCCAGTTCCCAATCCAAACGTGGGGAAGGAAAAGGATTCTCCTCCCATCACCCTGATTCACACGTGCATCGTGAAGATGTACGCATTTGTCTGTATCGGACGGGGAGCTGGCAAATTTGGGGTGAGGGTTGCAAGTAGGGAAGGAGGAGTCCCATTGTCGGCAGGGCTACAACCCCTGAAGGAACACCATGGGAGAAAAATAAGGAGAGATCTTGCAGATACAACATTGCAAAAAAAGAAAGAAAAAAGAGTGTGAACTTTCAAAGTTAAAAAACGAAACGAAAACGAAAACAACACATTTGAAATGCTGCCCGGGGGGAGGGTCACACGATGGTGGTGGGAATAAGGCAGACCTGCACCGTTCCTTGTTTTGATTTGTGGCACTAACAACAAATGCAACCTTTTAGAGCACTGGGGGGTCTTGCTTTTAAACAGCCCCCTCCCCATATGTCTAACCTTATCAGCGCCGGCCCATGAATAAGCTGTCAAAGGGAGAAGAGAAAGAGAGAGAGACTGGACAAGGCAATCAGATTGAATTATTGCAAAAGAAACCAGGGCGGTACGTGTGTCTTCCACTCCCAAATCTGTTTTGGCAGGTGGACACGCACCGAGTGGGAGCCAAACTTTCACAGTTCGGCTGGACCTCGCCGTGGAATTGACGGGGAAGGGCGGGTCGCGATAAAATTCGCTCGTACGTGATCAGACAGGAGTTGCATCCCATGTTTCTGGATCCGCAGAGAGAGAGAGGTGTCCCGGCCTCCCTTGTGACAACGGCCGTATCAGTTCCAGGGTGTTCCCCCCCCCCCAAAATAACTGGAGGTGAATGAGGCACCTATGCATCAAACCCTTCTGTGCGCAGCATCCGAGGCGAACGAGAACAGGCAGGAAGGGTAATGTCTTGTTGTGTCCCGTCTGATCCGAGTCCTTGCCTGCCCACCGCAGAGCTCCAAAGGCTGCCTACGGAGGCTCAGCTGAGCCACCTCGCGCCTCATACTTTGTAGTAGATGTTGGCCGGGCTCTGCGGTGGCATCTCCTGCACAATGTAGACCGGGTGACCGTAATCGCCGCTCACCTTCTCGTAATGCGGGCAGAACGCACTGTCTGAAGTCCTGAGTGGGATGATGATATCGCTCGGCTCAGAGCCGTTGTTGTTGGCGCCTCCTCCACCCCCGACTCGCTTGGGGCTGGTCAGGGTGCTGAGGGACAATGGCGGGTGGTGCGACTCGCTGTGCTTGGCCCGGTGGTGGTGGTAACACAGGGCCCCCGTCACAGCCGCTGCCACCAGCAACACAAACGCTGCTCCTCCGGCAGCACCAGCAATGATGGGTACATTGGACTGCGGCAACGGGCCGTTCTCGCCCCCCACTTTCCCGGTCGTGTTTCCAGAAGCGGGTCCTATGAGGCAGAGGGAAATGAGCATTACTCTTAATCCGACACAGCCAACAGACCACCATGGTTTTAGAGGACACGGGAAACACTTCCTCACAATTTGTACAAGTGGTTGAAAACTGTTCCGCGCATTGTGACATCCCAAAGGAGCAACTGCCTGCTCAGCACAACGTTCCTGTCTGTCGACTCTGATTAATAGAGCTAATTGCCTTGTGGAAATCTGCCTGGGACAGCCTCCGAGGGATCGTTCAGATTTCAAGATCCATCACACCCGGCTATGCCCCCTCCAATTCTCTCTTCTTTGCGCCTGGTAAAGGGGGAGGGCAACGGGAACCTGCAGGTCCCCCCAATTTTTTCCTGACTGGGCTCACCAAAATATCTAGGCTGAGATAGGAAACAGGAACGAAGGCTGACCCACTGTTTTTGCCCCAGTTACGTCTCCAATCTCAGCTGACATGAAGGCGTGCTACGCTATGGAACATGGGTTCTGTGCTTCTTTGGAGATAACAGCCTTCTTCTCCACTCCAACTACAACTGAGTTCCTTCCCTCACCTTCCTATTTGTTATATGCCAAGCATTCATGGAAAAATTTGGCTCAGCACCTTGAGAGGAATACACGTAATCCTCCACGTACGACCACAAACGGGACGGGAACTTGCATTGCTAATAAAAATTCCAGCTTCATCACAGTCATTAAGTCGAGGGCTGTATGACCCAATTGAGCCCAACATTTCTAAGCATGGCTAAGCAAGCAAATTTGGCCTGATTTTTTTTTTTGCCACAGATGTTGAGCGAATCCCTGCAGTCATTATGTGGGTCATGTGGTCATTAAGCAAATCCAGCCTCCCCCTTTACTTGTCAAAAGCCAGCTGGGAAGGTTTGCAAACGGCAATCACACGACCCCAGGACACTACAACTATCATAAATATATGCTGGTTGCCTGAATTTTGATCATGTAACCACGGGAAAGCTGCAATGGTTGTATGTGTGAGGACCAGTCACAAGTCACTTTTTTCAGGACTGTCATACCTTTGGACAGTCACTATGCAAACGGTTGTTCATTGAGGACAGCATGCAATGGGAGGAAGAGAGAAAGGAAAGGAGGAAGAGGTCTAGGACATTGAGAAAACGTAGAAAGATTCCGTGGGAATATTCGGATCCCACATTACGATAGAAGACTTCTTGCCAGACAGCAGATGGTTAACTCGACTGGCTTAGGGTGACGGCAGTTGCCACGCCCTCTTTGAAGGTGTGCCAATGTTAGGGGGCGGGAGAGAAATCGCCAGGGGTGGGGAATGGGAAAAGGGCCATACCTGGGACCATCTCCTTGTTGGGTTCAGCGGCACCTGGCGTTCCTCGGTCCTTCTCCGCAGGTGTGGCAGGCATGGAATTCTGGGATTTGGAACCCGTGTTGCGATCTGGGGAATGTGGGGCAAAGAAGGGCAATCCAAGCAGGAAGAGGCACACCATACCCCACAACATAGCGCCCCAAGTCCCCCTCCTGGGTACCCAACAGGTGAGTGGGTCAAAAAAACACCACGTCTACCCATTCGAAGTGCTGCTCGTTCTATGACCAGGCGCCAAGGGCAGCGGTGGGAGGCTGCCGGTTTGCACTGGTTCTAGTGAACAGGTTGCAATGGTGAGCAGTTAGCCATGCCCACCCACCCTTTTCTGTCCTTTGCTTCCTTGGTCTTGGTCTTGGCTGATTCGCGCGGCAGACTAGATGGCCACACCTCAGCTGCTCGAAGCTCAAAATTGGTGGGTTTTTGACTGCTGCGCACTTGCGC
This sequence comes from Notechis scutatus, assembly GCF_900518725.1. The sequence goes on from NW_020717237.1 coordinate 138,509, forward strand.
GAATCAAGTTCTGATAGGATTCCAGTAATCGCCCTAATGAAATCATGATTCTCGAGCCAAACTTCAAAAAAGGATTCATTAGAGGCGACGTACTGGCATTGTATGAAGCCAACTCTGACATATGTAATTTAGTCACCTGTAACCCTGTTTTTCCCCACCCCCCTCCCTCCTGGGTGTCTCATAAACCAGATTCTCCAATTGAGCACTTTCACGGGCTGGGTGTCATCCATCACGTTCTCCAATTAAATCCATTCCCCAGGCAAAAGCTCTGGTAGCTTAGTTACAATCTTTTAAAGATAAGAGTTGGAATGTTCTTTTGCTTTCAAACTATTCTTCCAGATTTCCTTCCACCCCCCTTTTTTTTTATTGTGGCAACTACTAAAACAGGCATAGGAATGTTTTATGAGTTGACAACTGGTAGTAAAAAAGTTTGCATCCTACCACTGACTGAGGGCATGGCATCGATGACACAGTTACCGTCACCATCTTAACCCCGTTCAAACAAGAGCTTTGGCCTAGATTTTTTTTGTGTGTGTAGTCACTCCCCTACGATGCCAAAACTAAGCAAGCTGTGTTCACGCGCCACACCAACCAAGCGTCGTTCGCGTCGTTCCTTACTCTACACAAAGCCGATCCTGTCGTGCGAAGGACGCAGCTGCCTTAACAAACCAAACATACGGGAAGTCCTCGAACTAGGAATGGAACCAAGCCTAGGATTATAATCATGTTGTCGTTAAATGGGTCATGGTGTGACTGCACTCTATGACATTTTTGTGGTGGACATTAAGTTTTCTTCCTTTGGCTGGACATAACTGGACGTTAATGCAGGAAACAGGCCAAACAAAAAAAACCTGCCCAAAATCACAGTCATGTGACTGTAGGACGGTCCTAAATATGAGGTGGTTGCCAAGCGATGACGCAGGGGAATTCTGGAAGTTGAAGTCCAGCCATCTTCAGACTGGTGAGTTTGAGAACTACTGCCCTGCGTTTCTTCTGGTCAAAGGAATTGGGTCTCCTCCAACACAACGGGCGTCCCACCACCTGTCTCATCTCCCCCTGAGCGAGGCCCAGATTTCCCAGCCTCCATAGGTCACTTTTACCCCCCTTCTACACAGCCACCAGTGGTAGCGTGTCCTACCCCCCCCTCCCCCACGGACCACTTACGCTGTCCGACTTTTAGCATCACTTTCATCCCTTTGGACAGACAGGCGCCGCCTTTCAGGTTCTCGAGGCCTTCCTTGGTACCGTCTGAGGTGGCTGCGGGAGACACAGAAGAGTTTGAGATTAACGCCCGTCCTGGGTTAGACTACTGCAATCAGACTGTTGGTGGGACTCACCCTTGGAGACCCATCTAGAAAGACAGGGATATCCAACACAAGACCCTTCGGCCCGGCCTACCCCAGGGGTCAGCTTTAAAGTCGCATGTGGCTCTTTCATCCCCTCTGCTATGGCTCCATTGCTCAAAGTATGTGTCACAACGACCAATGTGCGACACCTGCTGGCACGTGATTTATTGAGCTTTTTGACACCCCCATGGTTAAATCCAAGAAACGAAAAGTTTCAGAAGAAAACAGAGCGTTTAATTCAACTACATATGTTTGTTTTGTGGCCGCTCAGGAAATAGTCAGGTTTTGGGACTCCTGATGTTTTATTTTCTGTGGGAAATGGCTCCAAACAGCTCATTTGAGTGTTTAAGATTGCTGACCCCCCTGGTCTACCCAATGCAAAGAAGAACCACGCCCACCCAGTTTGGGGAGTGGCCTTAAGCTGGCCACGCCCACCCAGTTGGCCACACCCACCCAGTCTGCCACACCCCCCCCCCCCCCCCCCCACCCTGAGGTCAACCACAGCCCTGATGCGCCCCTCAATGGAATTGAGTTCAACGTCCCTGATCTTCAGCTGCTTTGAAATACGGCAATTCCTCGGTTTTATGACTACATTTCCGGTCGCAAATCTTGCCTTGCATGCATTCAAATAAGACGTTTTAATTTTTTGTTTTTTTTTACTGTTTTCATGCTTTTTACGGGCTCTGTTATTGTTTCAAAAAAAGTTTTAAAGATTTTTAAAAAATTGTAATGCGGGTCGTCCTCGATGTATAACGGTCTGTTTAGTGACTGTTCAAACTGACAATAGCACTTTAAAAAAAGAGATTTTCACACTTACAACCATCGCATCATCCCCCAAGGTCATGTGACCTAAATCCAGAGGCTTGGCAACTGACTCGTATTTATGACAGTCGTATTTATGACATTTATCGCAGCGTCCCCTTTTGCGACAAGAAAAGTCCGTGGGAAGCCAGATTCGCTTAACGACTGGGTGACTAATCTAACAGCTGTGGTGATTCACTTAACAACTGCGGCCAGAAGGATAGTAAAAGAGGCCCAAACTCACTTCACAATTGTCTTGCTTAGCAACAAACATTTTGGTCTTAGTTGTGGTCGTATGTCAAGGATTTCCTGTATTGACGTTTTCAATTTTATCCTTCAAGCCCCTACCTCTCCTTTTTCCTTGAAATAGGGAGCCCTCAACTTACGGCCAGAATGGCGCCCAATATTTATGTCGCTAAGCGAGACATTTGTAGTCAAGGGACTTTTGCCCCATTCAGCTTATATTAAATAAATCGAGCCCCACGTGAGTTGGAACAGCAAGTGCTCAACTTATGGCCATAACGGTGCCCAACAGTTACATCGCTAAGCAAGACATTCATTATCGAGAGAGAGTTTTGCAACCATTTTACAACCATTTTGCCCCACCGTTGCTAAGCAAATCACTGCGGTTGTTCAGCAAGTCACACATTTGTTCAGTGAATTTGGCTTCCCCGCGGACTTTGGCTTGCCCAATGGTCGCAAAAGGGGACCGTGTGACCTCAGGATGGGGGGAGGTGTCAAAAAAGTCAAGATGGCTGCCATGTCAAATATGGGCGGAGTCCCATTTGCATAACCATGGCTGTGATCTGGGAAGGATAAAAGATGAGATTTCCCCATCCCAAAAAAAGGACAAACAGTCCTTTATCTCTCCAGAAAAAATCTGTTTTTTTTTCCCAGCCTGGCTAAGTCAACCTGCCAGCCGCTCCAATGCACATCCCTACCACCCCGCCTGGCTCCGTTGCCACCCCGCCTGACGGCCGCAGGGCCATTTTAATATTTAAACAAGCAATTTAATATTTGTCCGGACAAAGATCCCGCGTGAACGAGCCACGGCAATATTCCCCCAGGTGGATTTCATGCAGCGGCTCTCCCAGGAAGCCGGGTGCCAGCTGGGCCGTCCCGACAGGCCCTGTGCCAATGCCGGCCTCATCCTGGCTCCGAAGACCTCACCCGGGCATCCGGGGCCAAGCCAGACACATCTAAGGTAATGCCAGGACGGAGCAGGCCAGGCCTTCGGCGGGGCTGACTTGGGAGCGCAAGGAATGAGGAAGAGGGACACTGCCAACATACCACCGAGTTGAATCAGACTCAGAATAGAGCTGAAAAGGGACCTTGGAGGTCTTCTGGTCTGACCCCAAGACCTTAAAGAGGACCCAACATTGTTGGCGGGGGGTGGGCGAGATGCTGACTCTGTAAACCGCTTAGAGACTGAAAAAGCACCGGGAAGCAGTATATAAGTCTAAGTGAGGTTGCTATGAACTCGTCTCAGACAAATGGCTTTCCAATCTCTTCTTAAAAACTTCCATAATGGGCCTAATTTGGTGTTTATTTATTTACTTATCTTGTCATGTTTATGTAGTAAAATTGGAGGTGGTAGCCCTTTAAGAGCTATGTGCAGCGAAATTTCATTTTTAATGTATGCCATTTAGTGTATATTCAAAGTGACAATAAATTTATTCTATTCTATTCTATTCTTTTATTTTCTATTCTAATCTAATCTAATTCTATATTTTATCATTCCATTCCATTCTATTCTATTCTAATTATGATTCTTGATGAATGTATTTTATTTCTTCTTTATGTGCAATGAGAGCGGATGCACCAAAGACAAATTCCTTGTGTGTCCAATCACACTTGGCTCATAAAGAATTCTATTCTATTCTATTCTATTCTATTCTATTCTATTCTATTCTATTCTATTCTATTCTATTCTATTCTATTCTGTTCTGTTCTGTTCTGTTCTCTATGCCTCTATTTTATTTATTTTATTTTCTATTCTAATCTAATTTTACATTTTATTATTAATTCTATTCTATTCTAATTCTATATTTTATTATTCTATTCTATTCTATCCTAGTTTCTGTTCTATTCTATTCTATTCTATTCTATTCTATTCTAATCTATTCTATTCTATTCTCTATGCCTCTATTTTATTTATTTTATTTTCTATTCTATTCTAATCTAATTTTACATTTTATTATTTATTCTATTCTATTCTAATTCTATATTTTATTATTCTATTCTATTCTATTCTATTCTCTATGCCTGTATTTTATTTATTTTATTTTCTATTCTATTCTAATCTAATTTTACATTTTATTATTAATTCTATTCTATTCTAATTCTATATTTTATTATTCTATTCTATTCTATTCTATTCTATTCTATTCTATTCTATTCTATTCTATTCTATTCTATTCTCCATCCCTCTATTTTATTTTATTTTATTTTCTATTCTAATCTAATTTTACATTTATTATTCATTCTATTCTATTATTTTGTATTCTAATTCTATATTTTATTATCTATTCTTTTCTCTATTCTATTCTCTCTTCTCTTGTAGAATAGACCCCCCTCTTCTTTGGGTCAGCCCCTCAAAAATAATGGAAAATACTGCTATCATGTCCCCCTCTAAATCCTTCTTTTCTCTAGAACGGCCATCCCCAAATTCCTGCAATGGTTCTTGGTATGTTTTTAGTCTCCAGGCCTTTTAATCCTCTTTGTTGCTCTTTCTTTTCACCTTTTCCAAAGTCTCCAACATCTTTTTTTTTGTAACGTGGGGACCAAAACCGGATGCGTCATTCCAGATGTGGCCTTACTAAGGGATTTACAAAGCGGTGCTAATAAATGGTTAAATTATTGCAGGAGGGAACTCGGATGGAGGGAGCGCCTTTTTAGTTATCCATCCAAATCGGTCGTTCATAAACACACACACACACACACACACACACACACACACACACAAACACACACACACGGATTGTCTTAAGGAAGGCGAAAACCCGGAGAAGCTCCACTACCCTTGCCAACAGATACGGGTGGGTGGGGGGGGGGAGGACATTTTTGCAATTTGATTCGCAATCAGGCCGCGGTGACATTACACCAGGTTGCCATGGCTGAGCCTTTCCTCCGCGCGCGGCTCTTGCTCGCAGCCCGTAACTCTTGGCGGAGAGACGAGACAAAAGCCAAGGCAATCCCTGGGCTGCGTGAACAGAAGGATTGAATCAAGATCACCCATCAAGTGTTACTAGCGCTTTACAATGGCTTGGTAAGGCTGCATCTGGAGTACTGCATCCAGTTTTGGTCACCACAATACACACACACACACACTTTAATTCCATTGCGTGCCTTGACTTTGGCTGGCAGGAACAGTCGACGCCCCAAAAGACTACACTCCCTTCCTTCCTTCCTTCCTTCCTTCCTTCCTTCCTTCTTCTTTCTTTCTCTCTTTTCTTCTTCCTTTCTTTCTCTTTCTTTTGCTTCTTCCTTCCTTCCTGTTCTTCTGCTTCCCATCTTCCTTCCTCTTTTCTTTCTCTCTTTTTTCTTCCTTCCTTCTTTTTTCTTTCTCTTTCTCTTCTTCCTTTTTCTTTCCTTCTCTCTCTCTCTCTCTCTCTTTCTTTTGTTCTTTCTCTTTCTTTTACTTCTTCCTTGCTTCTTTCTTTCTTTCTTTTTTCTTCCTTCCTTCCTTCTCTCTTTCTCCTTTCTCTTTCTTTCTTTTGCTTCTTCCTTTTCTGCTTCCCATCTCTCTTTCCTTCTTTCCTACCTTCCTTCCTTTTCTCTCTCTTTTTCTTCTTCCTTCTTTCTTTCTCTTTCTTTCTTCTTCTTTTCTTCCTTTCATTTTGTCTCTCCCTCTTTCTTCTGCCTTCCTTCCTTCCCTTCCTTCCCTTCTTCCTTGTCTCTCTCACTCACTCACTCTCTCTTTCTTTTTCTCCCCTTCTCTTCTCCTCTCTTCCCTTCTTCCTCCCCTCCCCTGTCCTCCTCCTTGCCAACACCTCAGAAGATAGATTCAAGAAGGATTTTGACAGACTTGAACCCGGGGCCCTATCTAACAAAATGAAATTCAATGGTGAGAAAAGTAAGCTTCTACGTTTAGGCAAGAAAAAACAAATGTATATATATATATAGAGATTAGATGAAACTTTGCTCAATAGCAGCAACTGCGAGAGGGATTTTGGGAGTCCTAGTAGACAATCACTTAAGTGTGAGCCAGGAGTGTGCAGCGGCTGCCAAAAAAGCCAATGCAATCCCAGGTTGCATTAACAGAGGGATAGAATTAAGATCATGTGAAGTGTTAGTACCACTTTATAAGGCCTTGCTAAGACCCCAGGATTCTCCAGTCAGATGTGACTGTTTGTCTTCTTCTTAATCCTACCTTCTAGAGTGGAGAAATCGCAGAGGAAGGGATTAGAAGAGAGTAAGCAAGCTACAATGGGAATACATATCATGTGAAGTGTTAATTCCACTTTATAATGCCTTGGTAAGGCCACACCCGGAATACTGCATCCAGTTTTGGTCACCACAATATAAAAAAAGGTGTTGAGACACTCGAAAGAATACAGAGAAGAGCAACAGAGATGATTAGGGAGCTGGAGGATACAACCAGGGGTGGGATTCAAATTTCTTGACAACCAGTTATGTGGGTGTGGCCTAATTTGTGGGTGTGGCTTGGTGGTCATGTGACTGGGTGGGTGTGGCTTGTATGTAAATATTATTATAAATATTTATGTAAATATTGAATTTTTTTTATTAAAAAAGAGCAACTTTTACCCAAGATAAGGCAAAGCAGGCAGGCAGATTGGGTTGCTCACAGAACCACAGATTCATTCAGAGATCTATCTTTCTGCCATCGGCTACCTGAGTCTGTCACATAAAATTTGCTTGCAAGCGAACTCATAAAATTTGCCAGCAAGCAAACTCACAAAATGAACTCACAACACACCATGTATGTAAATATTGAATTTTTTTTATTAAAAAAGAGCAACTTTTACCCAAAATGAGGCGAAGCAGGCAGGCAGATTGAGTTGCTTACAGAATCACAGATTCATTCAGAGATCTACCTTTCTGCCATCGATTGCCTGAGTCTGCACTGAAAAATAGAAGCTTCGGTCCTAAGGAAGGTTTAGCTCTGCTTTTAGATTAGCTAGAAAGCAAGAAATCCAAAGATTTCCTGCTTTCTAGCTAATCTAAATCTCCTGGCACATCAGAACAGATGCAAATTTAACAGATTTCGTTGGATTTCTTGCTAATCTAAAAGCAGAGCTAAGCCTTCCTTAGAACCGAAGCTTCTATTTTTCAGTGCAGACTCAGGCAATAGATTGCAGAAAGATAGATCTCTGAATGAATCTGTGATTCTGTAAAAACAGCTGATGATCGGGGAGGAAAAATAGCAACTTAGCAGGCAAGTTTGATGGCACGCATGCCAAGTAAGGAGTGAGTGGTCAGGGTGGGGCAGGGCCAGCCAGTGGCGCGATTTGCCCGTCCTGCGGCAGGTGGAATCCCACCCCTGGTGAGAGTGCGTTTTGTGCGTGCGTGTAGATCATTTCCTAAGCTGTTTCGCCCGGACAGTTGATAAGCGCTGTGCGCGGGTTCACAGCATTTGAAATTCCTCTTCTTTCCTGCTTTTTCAACCTCAGCTGCGCCCTGCAAAGCATTTACCCGGGTGGGCGGTTGAGCCAAATAAGAGCATCAGGCACCAAACCGGTTTGGTGTCTGCTGCTCTTCAGAGCTACCAGTTCTATAGAACCGAGCCGAACCGGTAGCATCCCACTCCTGGATACAACTTATGAAGAATGGTTGCAAAATAGAATCTGTTGAGTTTAATGAAAAGGAGGACAAGGGGCGACATGATAGCAGTCTTCCAATATTTGAGGGGCTGCCCCAAAGGAGAGGTGGGTGGGAGGTCAACCAATTTTCCAAACCACCTGAGGATAGGACAGGAAGCAACAGACGGAAACCTATCAAAGAGAGAAGCAACGTAGAACTAAGGAGAAATTTTCTGATATTAAGAACAATTAACTAGTGGAACTGCCTGCCACCAGAAATCGTGGGCGCTCCATCACTGGAGGCTTTTAAGAAAGAACCTGGACTGCCATCTGTCAGAAATGGTGTGGGGTCTCCTGTTTGGGTGGGGGGAGGGTTGGACTAAATGACCTTACAAGGTCCCTTCCAACTCAGTTATTCTATATGAATCTGTAACGCGTATATTTAAGGCAGTGTTTTTCAACCTTGGCAACTTTAAAGCAGGTGGTCTTCAACTCCCAGAATTCCCGGCCGGCATATCTGCTTCCCGTTTAATTGTCTGTCCCAATTTTGATGTTGATTAATTGATTTTGTCATGGGTTATTTTTTTCACTTGGCTCAAGTCAAAGATATATTACGTCTACTGCATTGCCACCCTCTATTAAGTAAGTTACCCTATCCAAAAAAAAATCTCTATATATAAAAGTGAAAGACCCTCATCACAAAATCTCCAGAACCAACAAGCGTACAAACTTGAAATTTGGCACTTATGTTCCTCTTGGCATCTAGGGGCTCCCTAAGAAAGGATTTTTCCAAATGACCCTCACAGCATTTAGAGTATTTCCATTATTATTATTATTATTATTATTATTATTATTATTATTATTATTAT
>NW_020717238.1:6467-39554 GCF_900518725.1 Notechis scutatus
TTGAAGTCCACCCATCTTCAAGTTGCTAAAACTGAGAAACATTGGCTTAGTCCAGTGGTGGCTAACTTTTTTCGGCTCCCGTGCCGACAATTGCGCACGTGCTCGCTTGCGCGCACTCGTGTGCCAGCACCCAGAAGGCAATGCGTGCTGGGGGGCCCTCGCGCAGCGCGCATCTGCATTCAACTCCCTCCTCACACGTCGCACGTCTGCGCATGCACGCACATTTTCCCCTTGCACTCAGCATGCGTGATCCCCTTGCGTGCAGCGCATCCCTGGCGTGCGTGTGCATCTCCCGTGCACCCCCCTCCGCCCCCTGCGCATGCGTGCCAGATACCTGACAATCAGCTATCGGGTGGTGGCACGTGTGCATGTGCAGTGGGGCTCTTCCGGGCAACCTCTCACATGCTGGGGGAAATGGCTCTGCGTGCCACTTCCAGCACACCTGGTATAGGTTCCGCCAACACAGGCTTAGTCTGTGGTTCAGATCCAACTGACCACAGCTTCATTCAGTAGCCAAGCTATATAGGTTGTGTGTATGCAAGCAATGGGTGAATCCACCCTTCCTGGCATCCCAGCAGAGTAACAGATGTCACCAGAAGGATTTCCACGAGCACGAAAGGGCCTAACCCTATTTGTGCGCACTCCAAATGTGCCCAAGAATTGGAAGTCAGTGCCTTTTTCTTTCTTTTTTTTCCTCTTCTCCCGATACACTACATCCCTTCCTTCTCCCTCCCTCTCTCCTTACTTTTTCATGCCTTTTTTTTTCTTTGTATTTTATACTTGGATAAACTAATAAAAGATTAAATGTTAAAAATGTACATTCAGGAAAACACAACGTGGTAACACTGCATCACTGATTTGATTTCTAAGGCACCCCTCGACAGATGACACATGTCTCTGGGCAGCGAACAGAACATTATAAACAACAGTAAAAATATTAGCGAAAAACTAATGACACCTGGGTCAGCGCACATGTCTATATCAATAACGCTTTCAAAACAGATTGATCTAACTTCCTGGCCCAATGCCTGGACAGAAAGCCAAGTTTTTGATGCCTTACGGAAGGCTATCAGGCCCAGGGACATCTGAATTTCAAGGGTGATTCTGTTCCACATCTCAGTGAAATAATAGAATAACAGATCCGTATGGTACCTTGGAAGTTTTCTAGTCTAGAGGTCGTCAACCTTTTGGACCTCAGGGACCACCCAACTCAAAATGTTAAATTCCGTGGACCAGAGATGCTGGGAAAATCCACCCAAAAATCTGCAGGAAAATTCCCCACCCTGTTTTCCTACCGATCGATCATTCTTTATTTGGGATCGCAGGATACCGTCTCCAGCTCTGTTCTCGAGGTGGGTGGGGGAGAGAGAGACTTTTGGCTTCATGCAAGGAAAGCAGCAGAAGTCTTTCTTTCTCTCCCCCCAAACTCCGCCAGAAATGAGTCTTTGCCGGCGCAGCCCCTTGGAGCAGGATGCCTTGCAGGGTCCCAAAGACTCATTTCTGGCAGAGTTTGGGGGAGAGAAAGAGAGACTTTTGCTGCTTTCCTTGCATGCAGCCAAAAGCAGAAGGAGAAAGAAGCAGCCTGGTGGCCAGGCCAGGTGCATGGGGTGAGTGGGGTAAGTTCCCCCCCTCCGCCCTTTCCCCCCTCCCCTCACTACCTCATGTTGTTCACAATGCAAGCAATGCAAGCCTTGTGTTCCCACGCGCCATGTGGGCAGCGCAGCCCTGTGTTCCCATGCAGCCTGGATTCATTGTTTTGCGGGGGACATTTCTCTGTGGACCACCAAAATTTTCTCACAGACCACCAGTGGTCCCCAGCCCACTGGTTGGAGACCACTGTTCTAGTCCAACCCCTTATTCAAGCAGGAAATGCAATACCACTCTGGACAAATGGCTGCCCTTGGTAACCTTCAGCGATGGCAGCATCTACAACTTCTGAAGGCAAGTCTGTTTTTGTTGCTCCCTTCTGGGAGAAGCTTTCAAGGTATCTACAGCAGGTCACTTTTTTCCATTTTGAACAGTCACTGAACAAATGGTTGTATGTCAAGGACTACTTGTGTGTGAAGAAAAAGTAAACCTCCCTACAGCATATAAAATAAAATATGCATCGCTCCCATAGGATCTGTTTTTTTCCCCGGGCTTTTGGGAGGAAAAAAAAATATATCTCCAAGTAGTTAGCAATTTTATTTTCCAGGCCCTTGAGATATACTTATTGCCAGCATTTCTCAACCTCTGCAAGCTGAAGATGTGTGGACTAATTCCCAGAGTTCCCCAGCCACCATGGAATTCTGGGAGTCGAAGTCCACCCATCTTAAAGGCTGGGGGAATTCTAGTGTTGAAGTCCAGGCATCTTAAAATGGCCAAGATTGAGGAGTTGCAAAAGGCCGGATTAGTTTATTATAGATTAATAGAGTTGGAAGGGACCTTGTAGGCCCACCCCTCCACCCAACCAGGAAATCCTACCCCATTTCTGACAAATGGCAATCCACTGTCTTCTTGAAAGCTTCCCGTGATGAGGTTCCCACAACTTCTGAGGGCAACTTCTGTTCCATTGGTTGATTGTTCTCCCTGTCAGAAAGTTTCTCCTTATTTCCAGGTTGAATCTCTCCTTGTTCAGTTTCCATCCATTATTCCTTCTCTGGCCTTCAGGTGCTTTGGAAAATAGCTTGACCCCCTCCTCCTCTCTGTGGCAGCCCCTCAAATATTGGAAGACTGCTATCCTGTCTCCCCTGGTCCTTCTCTTCACTAAACTAGCCAAGCCCAGTTCCTGCAACTGTTCACGCCTTTATAGTTCAGGGTCTTTTGCAAAGCCCCCAAAATCACTAATTCAGCTGCTAAACCAGCTGTCCTTTGAAGACCTCGCCTTATGTCTTGACTCCATCTTGGGTCTAAGACGGAGGTGCTTCTGTTGATGAGAAAGAAACCCTCAAGACCATGTTGTGCAAGACTGCGAAATCAGGAAGAAAAAAAACCAACCACTGAGCAGAGAGAAAGAGAGAGAGAGAGCATAAAATCCCAGAGTCATAAAAAGAGATTAACCCGCAGACTGCTTGTTGGTGATAAGAAAAAAGATACCAGAGAAAAGATCAAGGTTATCTGTTAAGTGGCAAAACTTGAATGGCTGAGAAGGATCTTGGGTGGAAGAAGGAAGAACAGAGTGTGCATCAGCCTAGAAGGTGAACCACCGAAACAAAAGCAGATTTCTTGGAAAAACACGCAAGAGAACCAAAGGGCAGGATTAAAAAGAAGAGTGGGGCAATTGCAGGGGTGGTTTTTCTTGAAACAACATTGATCTGTTTTCATATTTGCACGCCGAACTTAACGAAAACCGGGTTTATACGGTTTACCGCTACTGCAAACTGAGACAGTCTTGAACAAATAGGATTCCTAGATGGGGTTGTGCAGCTTTCTTGGCGACCACACCACAAGAGTTTGCTGTCCCTCTTTTGGGCGGTTTCTTAACACCCAGACCTCTTAGCATGCAGTCCTAAATTTTTCTGGTGTTCTCCTATTTAAAGCAACCGTTGGATTGTCATAGAGGCTTTTTTCAGGGATGGGTTGTTGGGGGTTCGCAAGGGTACGGAACAGCCCCTAGCTAAGATTCTGTGCAGTTTGGAGACTATCTACTATAAACAATATGCAAAGGTAACCGTTACGTTAATGGAGAATTGACGGGGAAAAAAGCCATATTGAGAAAGGAACAAGGCAAGGGTGTCCTTTGTCGCCATTGTTATTTGTTATTAACACTAAAAGTGCTAAATGGAAATATTAGGAAAGACAAGGAGATAAAAGGGGTGGAAATAAGAAAAGAGGAGGTATAAATTACAGGCATTTGCAGATGCTTTAGTTTTTATATTAGAAGAACCCCTAGGGACAGGGCCCAAGTTAATAAATAAAATAGAGGAATATAGGAAAATGGCAGGATTGAAGATAAACAAAGGGAAAACTAAGATATTGGTAAAAAAATAAAGGAGAGAACCCCCAAATCCCACTCCTGACTGGCCCTGCCCACCTCACCCTGTCCCTCCCAGGAGTCCCCATGTGGCCCATTTTGGATCCAGGTAAGGGCAAGGCGTCCTTGGAGGCTTGGGGAGGGCGAAAAACTGGCTTCCCGGAACTTCGGGAAGGCCGGAAATGGGCCCATTTCTAGTTTCCATGGTGTCTCTGGAGCCCGGGGAGGCTGTTTTCGCCCTCCCAAGAGGCTCAAGGAAAGCCTCTGGAGTCCGGGGAGGGTAAAAACGCCCCCCCTCTGCCGTGGTGCAGGAGGCCAACTAGGCCACGCCCACCATGGCCACACCCAGCCAGCCACTGGGCAGAGAACCTGTTGCTAAAATTTTTGAAGCCCACCTCTGGGATTTTTCAACGGGGGGGGGGGGGGTTGGTCAATTTTGGGCACTCTAAAGACACATATGGACATCAATTCCCAGGATTCTCATTGAATTCTTTAGAGTCACTTCTAATCAAAGCGAACGCTGTTCACCAACTTCGGTATGTCGTGAGAAAATGCAACCCCTTGTCTTCTGCTGGACCTAGTTAAGCTGTTTTTTTCTCCTTCTAGGAACAATTCTAGGAATTTTCTAGCAATTTTCCCACAAGTGCAGCAGGTCTGCTTTTTTTTTTTTCTTTTTCAGACCAACTGAGGGTTGATCCATTTGTTGCAACAGGAATTGATAGACCGGGTTGTCAATCAAACCTGATGGGTTAAGAGAGAATGATTGGGCCAAAGTCACCCAGTCGGCTTTCTTTCATGCCTAAGGCGGGACTAGAATTCACAAGCTCCTGGTGATTGGACAAAGCCACCCTGCTGGCTTTCACGCCTAAGGCAGGACTAGAAAAAGACACCGGGTGACAGGTCCATAGTCAACCAGCCAGCTTTCATGTCTAAGGTGGGACTAGAACTCACAAGCTCCTGGTGATTGGACAAAGCCACCCAGTTGGCTTTCATTCTTAAGGCAGGACTAGAATTCAGGGTCTCCTGATGATTGGCCCAAAGTCACCCTGCTGGCTTTCATGCCTAAGGCAGGACTAGAACTCACAGACACCTGGTGACAGGTCCATAGTCAACCAGTCAGCTTTCATGCTTAAGATGGGACTAAAACTCAGTCTCCTGTGGATAGACCCAAAATCAACCAGCCAGCTTTCATGACTTAAGGCAGGACTAGAACTCTTCTGGTTTCTCACCTGGTGCCTTAACTAGAGCTGGTTCTCACCTAGTGGATGATATCTTGGAGTACAAATGAAGAGATCAGGAACAGAACTTCAGGTGGAAAATGTGTTCCACTAATGATTCTCTCCATTGGGAATTGAAGATAATCAGTAGGTTGTCAGGTCCTTCCAAGTATCTCCAGAAGGACTATAGCTGAAGGATGGGGAGGCAGCTAAGTTCTCATGACACACACACACACACCACCACCCCCGCTCTAACCACCTAAGTTTGGTTGTCTCTCCACAAGAAAAACTAACAAAAATATCTTGGCAGAGAAACATGGGCATCCTGGTGTCCCGACCTAGCTCAGGGTTAAATAAGGTCCACAAAGATTTGCTAAAATCATTCTCAAAGGCTGGAACTCAAAAGAAGGAAGCGTGTTAATTGTAAGTTTCAAGCTTCAGTTGCTAACTGAAGTTTCACATTTCAATTGCCAACTAAAATTTCAGTTCTGGCCAGGAAGCCCAGATAAATTTCCCAACCACCAGCAGAATCTGTGGCTCACAGATGCACAATGACCTGAGTTCCAGCACACCCACGAAGGGCTCGATTACGGTAACCTTCCCAGGGTAAAGTCAATCTTGCAAAAGGGCCCAAGGCTTTTCAAAGCTTTTCCCTAAGAATTCTATCTTTAAAGAAATCTTTCAAATGCTAACAAACCGTCACTATTTTAAACCTCTTTTCCTAATGCAGGCAGTCCTCAACTTACGACCACCATTCGGTTACTAAGGGAGACAGTTGTTATGTGAATCTTGTCCCATTTAGAATAGGGTAGGATAGGATAGGATAGGATAGAATATAGAATAGAATAGAATAGAATAGAATAGAATAGAATAGAATAGAATAGAATAGAATAGAATAGAATAGAATAGAATAACAGAGTTGGAAGGGACCTTGGAGGTCTTCTAGTCCAAACCCCTGCCTAGGCAGGAAACCCTACACCACTTCAGACAAATGGTTGTTCAACATCTTTTTAAAAACTTCCAGTGTTGGAGCATTCACGCTTCTGGAGGCAACCTGTTCCACTGATTAATTGTTCCAACTGTCAGGAAATTTCTCCTTAATTCTAAGTTGCTTCTCTCTCTTGCTCTCTCTTCTGTTTTCCACCCATTGCTTCTTTTCCTGCCCTCAGGTGCTTTGGAGAATAGCTGGACTCCCTCTTCTTTGGGGCAGCCCCTCAAATATTGGAACTCTGCTATCATGTCTCCCCTAGTCCTTCTTTTCATCAGACTAGACGTACCCAGTTCCTGCAACTGTTCTTCATATGTTTTACGACCTTTCTTGCCACAATGATTAAGTGAACCACTGCAGCTTGTTAAGTTAGTAACCTGGTTGTTCAGTGAATCTGGCTTCTCTGTTGACTTTGCTTGTCAAAGGGTCGCAAAAGGGGATCACACAACCCAGGGACCCTGCCACCATCAATTGCCAAGCATCTAAATTTTGATCACGGAGATGTTACCACTGTGGGAAAGGAATCTCCATCTGGTTCAGTTCCAAGCCGGGAGAAAGGCACTGGAGACAAAATGGAGGCTGGAGGTTGATTGGAAAGAGGGTTCATTTATTGATGAACAGGACCACAATTTTTGTAGTTCTGGTGCATCTGGCCACATGGAGTTGAGAGTGGGTTGTTTTTTTTTTTAATACCTTCTCTTGGACTTTGCACTTGAACTTCCTGTTCCTGTGCAGGTACACGTATTCTATTGGCTGTTGTAGGGGTTATGAAGGGGTCACAGCTGGCTCTATAGGTTGTCTGAGCTATTGTACAGAGGCAATATGTGAAGGGAGGGGAGGTATAAGTTGGGCTGTACAACATGTTAAACTATTTATAAATTGCCATACTGGGTCCAGGCAGCAAATTTGGGCTGATCTCCGTGCAATAAATCAGGCATCTCCAAACTTGGCAATGTTAAGACTTGTGGACTTTAACTCCCAGAATTCCCCAGCCACGCTGGCTGGAGAATTCTGGGAGGTGAAGCCCACAAGTCTTAAAAGTTGCCAAGTTTGGAGATACCCTGCCATAGATGAATCCAAACAGTGTTATCTTCTCACAGTCCTTTAATTGAGCTTTGCTCAATTAAAGTTCTCTCAATTGCAGAAAGCAGAATCCAGATTTATTAAACTTACAGTCCTTTGTTTACAATCTCTTGACTTACAACCATTCATTTGCCAACCATTAGAAGTTATAACAGCACAAAAGTGACTTAGGACTGGTCCTCACACTTATGGCCGTCGCAGCATTCCCATGGTCACATTCCCACAGGACCCTTGGCAATTAAGCATGTATTTACAATGGTTACAGCATCCTACATTTACGGGATCGCCATCTGTGACTTTCCCAACACGGACTCCGTTCTACCCCCAACTTTTAAAATGGCCTTATGGATCTTGGGCCAGTGTTGTGAGATTTCCACAAAGTTTGCCCAAGTTTCCATGGTGGAATCTTCCAACCCTAAAAAAAGGGTCAATCTGAGATCTTTTCAGAAAGTTTGACGCAAGCCGAAAGGTGATCAGGATTATGGAAAGCGATTCAGGGGCTGAAACCAATATTTGCTTTTCCAGCCGAGAATGAGCTCGTGAATTAGACTTAGCATTGTGGCTGGGGAATTCGGGGAGCTGAAATCCAAGGGTCTTAAAGTTGCCAAGCTTGAAAAGCAGGGACTTAAAGCTATTTATTTAGCTTTCCTTTAAGAATAGCAAGGTAGCATAGACCAGGGGTTAAATTCTGGTGGTTGAAGTCCACGAGTCTTAAAGTTGTTTTGCTGGCTAAGGAACTCTGGGAGTTGAAGTCCATAAATCTTAAAGTTGCCATGGTTGGAGACCCCTGGCATAGACAGTTTTGCTCAGAGGTGTGACTACAACCAGATCCCCTGTTCTTAATCCAACTCCTTAACTACATACCTCTCTGAATCTCTTATGGTAGAAAGGATCCAGAGTTCCATCCTCGTTACTGTATAACATGGAAAAAACTCTACATAATTACAGATAGTCCTCAGCGTACGACCACAATGTCTGCTGCTAAGCGAGACAGTTGCACAGTGAGTTTCGTCCCACTTTACGACTTATCTTACCACGGCAGTTATGTGAATCGCTGCAGTGGTTAAGTTAGTAACCTGGTTGTTAAGTGAATCTGGCTTCCCCATTGACTTGGCGTGTCAAGAGGTCGCAAAAGGGGATCACACGAACCAGGGGGCTCTGCAAACCATCAGTTACTTTTTTCACTGCCATTGTAACTTCAAATGGTTAGTAAGTGAACTGTTGTTAAGTCAAGAACTACTTGTACACCTGTCACCCACATAGCGTTTTGATATCTCTGATATCTCGCAGAAGCCAATGTAATCACAATGACCCAGAAATGAGAGAGAGAGAGAGAGGGAGGGAGGGAGAGGGAGAGAGAGAGGGAGTGGGACAGAGGGAGGGACAGAGGAGGGGGAAGAAGAGAGAGAAAGAGAGAGAGAGAATCAAATGGCTCTAATCTACTCATTTAATTCTGATTAGACAACAGTCCATAAAAAAGTGTAAGTCAGTCCATAAAGCAATCAAAATCTAATATTAGCCAACACTTTCATGTAAGGAACAACTAAGAGGTCACAAAGTTTCTGAATCTTCCCGGAGGTGTTTGCAGATAAGATGGAACAAGAAAGCTGCCAACATGGGAGAAAGGAAAAGGGTGAAAAGGAAAGGGGAAACAATCTATAAGAAAATCAGAAATTTTTTAAAAAAAAAATCACAAGGGTTGCTGCATATCAGCAGAGTATATGGAACATGCTCAAAATCTAAAGTGGGAATTTTCATTTTTGCGCTCACAGCTTGGATACTTATGAGATAAACTTTGCAAACCATCAGGACTGGGTAACCAATTTTGTTCAATTTTAGTAGGTTGCAGGTTCATCAGAGACAATTTTATTCAATGTACAAGCTTTTGACAGCTGCAGCTGCACTCACACGGCACATTTACCCAAATCAGATAAAATCCTGCAAGTGCATTCATCCGGTCTGCTAAACCTAGTTGGCGTGAATTATGGCTTGTGAACTCAATCATCTCTTCAGCACCCTCACATCACACAGGGCAAATGCCTCCATTCAACTAAGTACCCCTAAAACAGGCAGCACCAAATTCTGGGCCGTTCTGGTGAAATAAGAGGAGTTGTGTTGTGATTGTACAACATCTGAAAAGGGTCAGGTTTGGCTGGTGAAAACTAATTGTGGGAAATTGAATTAAGACAGGCATGTTTTAATTTGCAAGCATAAAACATTCTTTCCATTTGATTCCTCAAAATTCTGTAAAGCAATTATCCATTTTATTAAATACGAGAACCCTTGTGAACAGAGTTTCATTCTTTCCTCTTATTTTGACAATGTTGGAATTTAGACTCTCTGGGACAGAGAAACAACAGCTTCATTTATGTTTGCTTGACAACATTTTCCCCCCTTCCCTGCACATACACAAATGCATGTAATACATACAACCAAACTTTTTAGAAAAACTACTGTATATAAGCATTCCAAAACTAGCATGGAACAGCCGGAGGGCAATCCACTTCTAAGTATGTTTTACAAAGCCTACAAAAAAAATAACTTTGTTTAAAAAGACCACGACAATAATGATATTTTGACAGCAAAGATTAATCAGTGCTTCTAATGGCCAAGTTCTCCCAGTGCAATAACAGCCCACAAAGTATCAGTGGATTCGCACAATCTATTTAAGCGGCGTCCCGGATCCAGTTTTCTGGATTTGCACAAGATAATAAATTAATCAAACGGTCTGAACACCAACAAAAAAACAACCCCTAACTAATCTTAACACTACACAAAACTCAGCACGCTGTGCAAATATAGTTGCTAGGTTTATTTGTTCTGCAATATGTTTGCTTTTATCCATTGGATGAAATCGGCTATCCTGCTAAGCCATAATATGGCTTATATATAGTGTAACATTTAACCCAGCAAATTTGTTCCTTTAATTGGGTTCGGACTAAAATGTGGATCAAGCCAACTTTACTTGCTGAGAATATGAAATCCAACAAGATACTGTTTGTTTTTGTTTTTTTACTGTGGAGTTTCTTTCTTTTTACCCAACATTCAAGCCTAGCCTACCTAATTCACATCTAGGAACTTTAAACTAAGAGACTGTGAAATGAGATTCACTCATTGAGCTGACTCAGGATGTACTTTATAAATCACAGCTTGTGGCTTAGTACAGGGGTCTCCAAACTTGGCAACTTTAAGACTTGTGGACTTTAGTTCCTAGAATTCCTCAGCATGGCTGGCTGAGGAAATCTTGGAACTGAAGTCCACAAGTCTTAAAGTTGCCAAGTTTGGAGATCCCTGGCTTAGTGTGTTGTGCAAATCCAACCAACTGTTTCTTAGCTAACAGACTATGATCCAAACTAATCCTGGTTTTGTACAAACACAATGAAAATGAGAGAGACTGGCACACTGTTATCCTACAATTTGGAGCAAGCAAAGATTTGAGTCTAGGAGTCCCTACTTCTAATCCAACCCCATAATCACAATTTGGCATGGATTCTTAACCTCATAATCTGCTCTTAGAGCAATTCAAACCAAGAAAAGTTCAGTATTTAACTTAAACAGCCTCAGAAAACTGGTCATGGAGAACGGGAACCAACCAGAAAACCAGAATCCAGCAGAAGTGAGCTTCTAAGACACAATTTCTCAACTTCAGCAGTTTTAAGACAGGTGGACTTCAATTCCCAGAATTCCATTCTGGCTGGGGAATTCTGGGAGTTGAAGTCCATCCATCTTAAACATGCAGAGGTTGGAAAAGAATTAAGATTTATTAGGGAGCATTCTGAAGCCACTCAGAATTAGGGAGAAGCGGAATGGGACACCTTGCCACAGCCAACTCACTGTGGCCAACTAGCCATGGTCAACTTGCCATGGCCAAGTCAGCGTGGCCAACTCACTGCAGAACAATGCACCGCAGCCAACTCGCCCAGAGGTGGGCTGCACATACCGTCACAACTGGTTCGCCTTGTGCAGAACCACAAAATGTGCACGCATGTGCGCACGCCCCCTCTGCAGGAAACAGGGATTTCCTGTGCGCGGCAGCCACGGTGAGTAGAAGTGGGCAAGGCACGGAACTCAGCTGGGCCGCAGGGGCAGGGCAAGCAAGACAGTCTTATAGGATGGGGATAGCACCAGGGAGAGCCCAGCCGGTGGTCAGAACTACCTGTACGGGCGAGCTGGTCTGAACCAGCAGCAGACCATGACTGAACTCGCCACGGGACAATTTTAACAATTCTATTTAATGCTTTAAAACAGGTCTATTTAAGATTATTTATTTTTATTTATTGATATATTTTTATTTATTTATTTAAGACTATTTAAGACACCCTGCCAACAAAAGTGCGTCTAGTCAAGGCTATGGTTTTCCCAGTTGCAATGGATGCCTGTGAAGGTTGGACCATAAGGAAGGCTGAGCGCCAAAGAACGGAGGCCTTTGATCTCTGGTGCTGGAGGAGAAGATTCCTGCGAGTCCCTTGGACTGCGAGGCGATCCAATCGGTCAGTCCTAGAGGAGATCAACCCTGACTGATCTTTACAAGGTCAGATCCTGAAGATGAAACTAAAATACTTTGGCCACCTAATGAGAAGGAAGGACTCACTGGAGAAGAACCTAATGCTGGGAACGATTGAGGGCAAAAGAAGAAGGGGACAGCAGAGAATGAGGTAGCTGGATGGAGTCACTGAAGCAGTCGGCGTGAGCTTAAATGGACTCCAGAAGATGGCAGAGGACAGGAAGGCCTAGAGGAACGTTGTCCACGGGGTTGCAATGAGTCAGACTCAGCTTCGCAACTAACAACAACAATGAGGAACTCTGGGACTTGTAGACTTCAACTTGAATTGAAATCCACAAGTCTTAAAGTTGCCAAGATTGGAGACCCCTGCTTTAAAATAAATAAAAACATATTTTAATTTTTGCCATTCCCATTTCATTCTGTCCCTCCTTTTGCATCCTTTCTTTAATTATTCTATTCCACTTTTTTTTGGAGGAGGGGGGAGAGCATATTAGTGTAACTCTTGTCCCACAGCAAATTATCCTGCGACGAGTTAGCTGTGGTGAATTGTCCCAGTCCAGGGAGAAGGGGCATGACAGAAAGGTTGAAAAGCAAAGCATGAAAGCAGAAATCAGACTTGCCTGGGGCTACACAATTACAGAGCCTGAACAGACCAAAACCAAAATAAGATGAAAGGGCCTAAATTTTGTCTAACAAGAGCCCCCCTTGTATTGACAGGGAACACATGAATGCCTGGCTCAAAAGGTGGGTGGCGATGTTGGGAGAGGGGAGAAATACCGAACTAGACTGAGCCACAGATCAACCGATTGATTCAAAACCACAAGTTTAATTACAAAAATAACCCGTTTTCTATCTGGAACATTGGGATGGAGCAGAAATGGACTAAAAAGGTCGGATTGGCACAACCCTCAAAAAGCCTCAAACCTCCAAAGTAGGTCTCACATCAGATAAACTGAGCTTGGTTGTGCGAATGAAGCCGCTAAGTTAAAGTTTGCTGTGCTAGCTGTTGAACAGTGCAGTGGCACCACCTGTAACGGGATCATTTCCAACCGGCTCATATTTTGTTATATGTATCTTCCTCTCTCTGGTTTTAAGTATCTCTGGTGGTGGCCATAGGGAAAGCAGCTAAGCAGCAGCTGTGGGCTACTACCGGTTGTCCCTGGTTCGGGAGAACCCAGGAGTGGGATTCTACCAGTTTGCACCTATTTGCTAGAACCGGTTGTTAACATTCTAAGCAGTTCGGAGAACCGGTTGTTAGAAGAAATTACTGGGCTAATCCTGTAAGGAAGGTAGGAAGGAAACATTCTGGTGTTGCTCACAGAAACTGCCTCTACATTAACCCTTATTACGTTCTTGGCAGGACTAGACTTCCTGTCTCAGGAATGTCTCTGGAGGTTTTTTTCCTTCTTTGCTGGTACTTTGCTTGTGTGGAGTGACCATTCAAAGTTACAATGGCACTGAAAAAAGGGACTTATGACCATTTTTCACACTTATGACTGTTGCAGCATCCCCACAGTCATGAGAGGCCAGGCGAGGAGATGGTGCCTCGATGTGAGCGATATTGAGTTAGCCACGCCCAGCCAGTCACATGACCACCAAGCCACGTTCACCCAGTCACATGACCACCAAGCCCCGCCCACCACCTAAGCCCCGCCCACAGAACAGGTTGTTAAAAAAATTGAATCCCACCCGTGGGCGAACCTGTAGCTAGCTTTATGGCCAGTTCGGTGAACGGGCAAATCCCACCCCCGGCTGGCCCCGCCTGTCCCTCCCCTCCCCTCCCAGGAGTCCCCACGTGGCCCATTTGGATGCCAGGTAAGTGCAGGGCCCATGCGGAGGCTCTTGGGAAGGGCGAAAAACGGGCCTCCTGGAAGGTCCAGAAGGCTGGAAACAGGCCCGTTTCTGGCCTCCAGAGGGCCTCCGGAGCCCAGGGAAGGATGTTTTCGTCCTCCTGGAGGCTCGAGGAAAGCCTCCGGAGCCTGGGGAGGGTGAAAAATGGGCCTCCCAGGGGCTCCAGAAGGGTGGAAGCAGGCCCGTTTCTGGCCTCCAGAGGGCCTCTGGAGCCCAGGGAGGCCATTTTCGCCCTCCCGGAGGCTCGAAGAAATCCTCCATAGCCCTCCCCCACTGTGATGCAGGAGGCCGACTAGGCCACGCCCACCATGGACCTGTCCATCCCACCCCTCCCAGGAGTCCCCACATGGCCCATTTTGGGCACAGGTAAGTGCAGGGTGCACGTGGAGGCTCAGAGAGGCCTCCTGGAAGTTTGGGAAGGCCAGAAATGAGCCTGTTTCCGGCTTCCAGAGAGCTTCCGGAGCCCAGGGAGGCCATTTTCACCCTCCCGGAGACACCCTCCAGAGTCTGGGGAGGGCGAAAAATGCCTCCCCCGCTGTGATGCAGGAGGTCGACTAGGCCACGCCCACCATGGCCACTCCCACCCAGCAACCGGGCAGGTATTTGCTGATATTTTCGAAGCCCACCCTTGCTTAGCAGATGCTCCCTTCAAAAAGTACTACAGGTAGTCCTCGACTTACAACAGTTCATTTAGGGACCATGGTCACGTGATCAAAATTCAGACACCTGGCAGCTTGACTCATATTTATGATTGTTGCGGTGGTTAGGCGATCTTCGGACAAGCCAAGTCAATGGGGAAGCCGGATTCGCTCAACAACCGTGTGACTCACTTAACAACTGGCAAAGGATTCACTAAACAGCGGCGGCAAGGAAGGTCGTTAACATGGGACAAAACCTGCTTGACAACTGCCTCGCTTAGCCACGGACATGTTGGGCTCCCTTGCAGTGGTACGTCAAGGGCTACCTGTACATCAAACCTTCCCTAACTGGAAATTTTGGCCTGGAAAAAGCCAGGGCAGGGGATAATGGGAGTCAAGATCCAGCAGACCGGCAGTAGTGGCAATGGGGTGTGTGTGTGTGAGGAGGAGGAGATGGTTTCATGCGTGCAACCTAATCCTGCACGTGTGTAAATGGAGTTTTGCACACTCGCTTGCTGCTTCGCGGCCCGGTTTCTCAACAGCCTGTGGCCCAGGGGTTGGGGGGACTCCTGCTTCCAAGGGCACCATGTTGGGGGGGGGGGAAAGAGGTTGCTTTTTTTGAACAGCTTTCCAGATTTAAAACTGGGGAAGAACTTTTCATTTTTGGCTGCACCGCAATCCTTCGTGCTACACAGCTTCTTGTTCTGACTCAGACTTCGTCAAACACAAACTTGTTTTAAAAGCAAAACCTATTTTATTGCAACGCTGGGAATTTCTTTCCTTCCCAGCCAGAACTAATCTTAAACAGTTCCCCAAGATAAGCACACACCTTTCAGTGCTGTGAATGCTGCCAAAAACAGAAGTATCCAATATATTTATAACAGAAACCAAACGAAGTACCAGAAAAAAACCAACCGGATTACACAGAGTTTCAAGGAGGACTCGGAATCTATCGAACTACTTTGCTTCCTGCAAAGGTTTCCACATTGAGGTCTGACTTTTATCCCTTATGGGAGGGTCAATGACCTCCCAGCCTTAATCCCGAGTCGCCCCTTTTGTTTCAGCTGCTCTTGCCTTCTAGCAGCTCTGTGTACATGTGCACTGGGAACAGGCTCCCCTGGGTCCTCGGCCTCGCTGCTGCCAGACTCCAGAGGCTCCGAAGGCAGCACCCCACTCCCAGATGGTCCTGGCCCCATCCCTGCATCGGACGCAGGACCCTCATTCGAGTCCTCTCCAGACTCCCTGACTGGCCCCCGTTCTTCCTCACTGTCCGATTCCACTGCTGTCTGCACCGGCTGCCGGCAAACCACAACACTGCTGTTACTCCCAATGAGCAACATTCCAGCTGGCTGCAAGTAAGCGAACTTAATGGTGTTAGGAGGATGACAGCAATGACGGATCCTCTCGTCCTTCTGTCTGAGAACTGAAACAATATGTTTTCTTTTCCCGGCCTTGGACAAGCACTCCTCAACCCTGCCTACTCTCTTCTCCTGCCAGTGCCAGCCTTCAAATAATCAAAAGCGTGTTTTATTTATTTATCTGTTTTGGGTCTGCTAGCTTCAGGCTCCAGCAGGGTCTTTCGAATGCGTACCCAGGAAGACTTTTACCTAGCGAGAGGCTGGCATCTCTGACCCTATCATTAAGCAAGCGGTTAGTTTATTTATTCTTCTCATCCTTTTTATTCTCAGAGATTTTTCCATCTCGGGAGACTGTTCCAACCAGGATGAAAGTACTTTTGCTGTTTTCCTAGAGTCAGCCAAGGGTACAAAACTCGTCCATTCCTGACAGGGCAGGTTAAACAACTAGCAGACGCAGTGATGATGCACTGCTGTAAGTCGGTTTGCGGTATATTTCCGGCCCTTTGCATTTGGTTTGGTATCGCTTGTCCCTCATTCTTTTATGTCAGTTTCGTAGTTTGATGTTGAAATTTAATCAAAGTTTCATATACAAAAATCAGTCAGAAGGAAGGTGCGTTAAGTGTCAACACACCAGGTTTAATCACTTCTAACCTGAATTTCCTCTCCTTCCACTCCGTGTCCCTTTCATTTATGTGCAGTTCCACAAGAATCGGAAAAATGGGTTCATTCAGAAAACAGGTTAAATCTAGAAGGCTCTGCAAGCCAACCCGAACAAAATACAGGTAGTCCTCGACTTACAGCCGTTCATTTAGTGACCGTTCATTCAAAGTTGCAACGGCGCTGCAAAAAGTATCTTAGGACCGTTTTTCACACATATGACAGTTGCAGCAACTCCATGGTCGTGTGTGATCAAAGTTCAGACGTTTGGCAACTGTCTCATATTTATGATGGTTGCTGTACTCCGGGGTCACGTGATCCCCTTTTATGACCTTCTGACCAGCAAGAGGGAAGCCAGATTCATTTAACAACCATGTTACCAACTTAACAACTGCACAGACTCGCTGAACAATGGTGACGAGAGAGGTCGTACAACGGGGCAAAACTCCCTTGACACATAGATTAACAGAGTTGACAGGGACCTTGTAGGTCATCTAGCTCAACCCCACGCCCAAGCAGGCGACTACACCATTTCTGGCCGATGGCAGTCCAGTCTCTTCTTGAAAGCCTCCAGTGATGAAGCTCCCACAACTTCCAGAGGCAACTTCTGTTCCATGGGTTGATTGTTCTGTCAGAAAGTTTCTCCTTATTTCTAGGTCGAATCTCTCCTTATCTCACTTAGCAATGGAAGTTTTGGGCTCAGCTGCGGTCGTATGTCATGGACTTCCTGTAACAGAATCTGGCCAGTTCTGATTGGGCTGAATCTCTGCTTTTCCTTCTTATATCTCGGTAAAATTAGGGAGGTGTCTGCCTTGAGACTCTTCCAAATGTTATCTCACCGCTCAAGTCTTTAAAAAACAGAGCAGCCTTCTCTGATCCAGGCGAGACTTCCTCCATTATCTCATCAAGGTTCTTCTTCCTTGCCTCCCACAGAGGCCTTGGATAGCACCTAAAAGACATGTGTGGGCACCTGACCAACCTCCCCGGAGAGATTGTGTGTGGTAGATTAATATCCTGCTTTTCATTCAAGAGTTCAAGGTGGCCACTACCACCTCCTCCTCTTCCTCCTCCTTTTTTTTTCCAGAAAAAAACAACCGTTGAAGTAGGTTGGGCGTTGAAAAAGAACTAGGCCAATCAGCTTTGCTGGCTGGGGAATTCTGGGAGTTGAAGTCCTCCAGGCTTAAAGTGGCCAAGGTTGGAGACCCCTGTTCTAGGGCAAGGGTCTCCAAACTGAGCAATTTTAAGACCTGTGGACTTCAACTCCCAGAATTCCTCAGCCCGCCATGGCGGGCTGAGGAATTCTAGGAGTTGAAGTCCACAGGTCTTAAACTTTGTTCAGTTTGGAGATTCCTTGTCTTGGATAATTTTTTTTCTGGTTTCTCAATCTAGTCTGCAGCCATGGGATCTCTTGGTGGTCTCCTTGACAGCCTCCTTGCCCTTCTCTCTACACCTGGCCCTGTGTAGCTGGTTAGTTCAAATAACATTACAAGGAACGACCATTCTCTGAGGTAAATTAACAGGGTTCCTTTAGGCTACTTGGAAATCTTTTGTCCAAATGACATACAGATCTCTCGGCTACAAGATTTTCCTGCCTTCCAACTTTGTTTGCCATCCTTGGCAAGTTCTATTCGCCTCGCCTTCCTCAATATGCCACGACACACATTAGTGGTGTTCTCACAATGCACCTAACCCGCTATCAGGGTTTATATAACTCACTGCATCATCTAAGTAAAGAGGGTGGGTTCACACAACACGCTAAGCCACTCACAGATGTGCACAAACAAAGATTAAAGCTAACCACACGTGGAATAATGTGGGAATTGGGTCTGTTTAGCGTTTCAGCTGAGTGGATTTAACCATGTGGGGAGGACAATGATGATCATCATTGTACCACTCAGAAGGAAGCCCGAAACCACCATATCCCAAACACCTTCATTTCTACTGCAATCTTCCTGGCTGCAGTTATCCAAAATTTCCTTACTTGGCAACATGATTTTTTTTTAAGGGACTCTCCTAGCGCAAACTCCATGGAGTCCTTGGTGTTTGTTTATTTATTTATTTGTTTGATTGATTGATTTGTCAATTGTTTACAAGATAATAAGTATAAGTATATACATAGTTATGAATACATGAAATGGGTACATATAAGAAAAATAAAAAGAAACAATAGGACAGGGACGGTAGGCACCTTGGTGCGCTTATGCACACCCCCTACAGACCTCTTAGGAAAGGGGTGAGGTCAATAGTAGACAGTCTAAGGTTAAAGTTTTTGGGGTTTGGGGAAAAAAACCACAGAGTCAGGTAGAGTGTTCCAGACATTGACCACTCGGTTGCTGAAGTCGTATTTCCTGCAATCAAGTTTGGTGCGGTTTACCTTCAGTTTGTATCTATTGTGTGCTCTTGTGTTGTACTCTGAGCTTGGTTGTTTGCTTGCAGACATTTCATTACCCAACTAGGTAACACCATCAGTGCTACAGAGTGTGGGCCTTGCTCCCTATTTATATACGGTATTTTGGCCTGCCAGTATTGTCAAAGATGTGATTTTTCTCCTTGGTTAGTTCCTTGATTACGGTATTGCTTTCTGCCTCATTGTTTGCCTGGTATTAATCCCTGCTTATCTGGGTGTTGGCAGCTGGAGAAGTACAAGGGGGGAAAAAACCACACCTCCACCAACACCAGAAGAGCAAGCTACTGTCTTTAAACAGGGAGCAAAACCCACGCTCAGTCACACTGAAGATGTTGGGTAATGAAACGTCTGCAGGCAAACAAAATCAAGCTCAGAGAACACCGTCAACTCCATCATTTGATGGGAGCTACAGAATCTCTTCTATTGGTTCCGTGGTATTCTCTGAGCCTGATTTTTTTTTACCTGCAGACGTTTCATTACCCAACTATATAACATCTTCAGTGTGACTGAGTGACTGTTTTATAGCTTTTTCCTACTGCAAATGCCCTTTTTTGGTGATTCCTTTGCACAACCTATCCTTTCCCTCGTGGTTTGCCAAGGCTGGCATCAAATTTAACATCAGAGACCCCTTTATTCAAACCAAGTGTGCCTACCATGTAAGAAAGGGAAGAGAGACAGATAAGAGCAAACACACACACACACACACATTTTCTCCATGGTTGCATGAGCTCTGTGAACACCCCAACCTCACCAATGAAATCGGGCCCTTTCCTCTTGTCATTTTAACCAGAAACCTAAAATGAAGTTGGCCAGACCGTTATATTTGTGTTCTTTTTAACGATGTTTGAGTTGGTTGGTTGGGTTAATGTAAAATCGGTGTGCTAATTCAGCGCCAGGCTAAAAACCAGGAGACTATGCATTGTAGTCCTGCCTTAGGTAGAAAGCCAACTGGGCGACTTTGGGCTAATCGCCAGGAGGCCCCGAATTCTAGTCTTGCCTTAGGCACGAAAGTTGCCCAGATGACTTTGGGCCAATCATTAGGAGAGTGACAGTTTTAGTCTCACCTTAGGCAGAAAAGCCAGCTGGGTGAATTTGAGCCTCTCTCTCTCTCTCTCTCTCTCTCTCTCTCCCTCCCTCCCTCCCTCCCTCTCTCCCTCCCTTCCTCTCTCTTTCTCTCCCTCCCCTCGCTTTCTCCCTCTTCTTCCCTCTCCCTTTCTCTTTCTCTCTTTCCCTTTCTCTCTTTCCCTTTCCTCTCTCTTTCTCTCATCCCAACCCATCTCACAGGCTTGTTGTTGTGGATAAAATAGGAGGGAAAACAGGAGCATTTAGGTATGTTAACCCCCTCGAGTTATTTATCAAAATAATAAAGGCAGGGTTTTGAAAATCTTCCTCCCTATCCACCTAAATTATATGGTTATTGCTGGGAATTCTGGCGGGTTGAATTCTACATTTCTGGAAGTCCACGAAGTTTGTTTCTTTGTGAGTTAGGTTTATATCCCACTCATTTTGTTCAGGGGTTCAAGGCAACAGACTACTACCACCCCATCTCCCCCCAAAATAACAGCCCTGCAAGGGAGGCAGCCTCAAGGTTAGCCAAGATGCTTCTATAATTAAAGATAGATCGAACCAGGGTTGCCCCGATGCCAGTTCAACACTTTCACTCAGATTAGGAAGACCTACTATTTTCCCAAAATATTTTCCCTTCTCCTTTGGCTTGGCTGAGTCCAAATGCTACAAGAAGCACCTACGCAGAACCTAGCCTGCTGCATTTGGTATCCGGGAAAGCTAAAATCCGTGCAGATTCCCACCATTTAATTAACCAAACCAACTGGCTTGTACAACAGGTGAATCTATAAGGACTTCAGTGCACCTGT
Source organism: Notechis scutatus (assembly GCF_900518725.1). The sequence continues at coordinate 26,997 of NW_020717238.1, forward strand.
TTGGTCTTCCACCGCTGTGGTGACAGCCTGCTATGGCAATGAAATCTGACAGGGGTGAACCCAGATATGCCCTACCAATCCACCATCAAGTAGCTGTGAAACTTTCACGAGCAACTTCTTAGGAAGAAAAGTCCCAATTTACTTCTTCTTTTATCCGTTTCTGTCCGGGACGCCTTGGGCTGATGCATCAGAGATGCAACTAGCTAAATAAAATATATAAAAATTGGAGGCTCAAACGTATGAAGTACGGTTGTATGGCTAATCTAGAGGGGGAAATAAGGACTAGGCAGGGACATAATAGCAGTATTCCAGTATCTGAGGGGCTGCCCCAAAGAAGAGGGGGTCAACCTATTTTCTAAAGCACCAGAGGGCAGGACAAGAAACAATGGAGGGAAACTAACCAAGGAGAGAAGCAACCTGGAATTCAGGAGAAACTTGCTAACTGTGAGGACAATTAACCTGTGGAACAGAAGTTGCCTTCAGAAGTTGTGGGTGCTTCATCACTGGAAGTTTTTAAGAAGAGACTGGACAGCCCCTTGTCTCGAATTGAATAGGCAAGGTCTCTCCCTTGAGTAGGGGGTTGGAATAGACGACCTCTAAGGTCCCTTCCAGCTCTATTCTGGCTGAGCTGGATGAAAACGGGGCTCGATGCCAGAGGGATGGGAAAGACGGGATGCCAAAAGCGATAGATTTCTCTCCCCCCCGCCCGCCACAATGCCCGTTGGGACCGTAACAACTCTTGCTTAAAAGTACTGAGGAACGGCGGAACTCCTGGACCGAACTCGGCAGAGCGCAGCGCACAAACCCAAGGCACTCTTCACATGTTCAGAGGCCGCCTGCTTTCCCCCTTCTTTCGCCGATTTAAAAACCTCCCCAGCGCGAAAGGGATCCGGCTGGGTTCGAGGAGCCTTCCAGATGGAGAGAGAGGGGGAATTGTTGGCAGGCACTCTGCACATGAGCAGAGTCGCTCTTTCCTTTCCACGCAGGCACCAAGGAGCCCGTCCCACGGCGGGGAAGGCGCAAAGGCCACTCACCAAAGTCTGCTCGTACTGCAGCGCCCGCTGCTCCAGGCCGCTGTCCGCCGCCATCCTGGCCGCTGGGTCTGGCTTCTCCGCTGGCGGCCAGCGATCCCTCCGGGCAACCCTACCGGCGCTTCGCTCCCTTCGGCCGGGGCTCCTCGCTTGCCTCCGCCTCCACACGCCCCCGGGCGAGGAGGGGCGGGACGGGGCGGGACGGGACTGGCTGGCTGGAGCAGGCCGAAGGGAGGTCCCGGCAGCCCCACCGCTCCGCCTCTCCTCCCGCCGGACCCGGCCGGGGCTCTGCCGCGGTGGGAGGGAGAAAAGGCTTCGCGGACGGGACACCGACTCCCGTGTCTTCCTCCCCCGAACCGTCCCGAGGGCATCGGCTAAGCTGGACTGGCCGGACTCAATGCCTCGTCCTCGATCACGCGTGTACACGAGAGGTCTCGTTCACACCACGCGCTGAACCCCGTTACCACCCCCACCCCCACACGCACATACACAGTCCTCGATCTCTCTCTCTCTCTCTCTCTCACACACACACACACACACACACACAAACACACAGAGTCCTCGATCACACACACACACACGACTTCAGCAATAGAGTGGTCAATGTCTGGAATACTCTACCCGACTCTGTAGTTTCTTCCCCAAACCCCAAAAACTTTAACTTTAGACTGTCTACTATTGACCTCACCCCTTTCCTAAGAGGTCTGTAGGGGGCGTGCATAAGCGCACCAACGTGCCTACCGTCCCTGTCCTATTGTTTCTCTTATTCTTCTTTTATTTTTCTTATATGTACCCATTTCATGTATTCACAACTATGTATACACTTATACTTATTATCTTGTAAACAATTGGCAAATCAAATAAATAAATAAATAAATATACATCCTCGATCATACACAATCTTCGACCACACACACACACAACACACACATACAGAGTCCTCGATATACACACACACAGTCCTCTACCTCACACACATACATCCTTGATCATACACACACAAACAATCCTCAACCACACACACACACACAGTCCTCGATATATATACACACACATAGTCCTCAACCACACACACACCACACACACACACACACAATCCTTGATCATATACACACAAACACACAGTCCTCTACCACACACACACACACACACACCACACATACATCCTCAATCATATACACACAAACAATCCTCAACCACACACATACACACAGTCCTCGACCACACACACAACACACACACACACACAATCCTTGATCATACACACACACACACACACACACACACACTCCTCGATATGCACACACACACACAGTCCTCTACCACACACACACCACACACACAGTCCTCGATACACACACACACAGAGTCCTCAACCACACACACAACACACACACACAACCCTTGATCATACACACACACACACACAGTCCTCGACCACACATGCGTGCGCACACACACAACACACACATACACAGAGTCCTCAACAACAGTTCATTTAGTGACCTCTCAAAGTGGAAAACGGCACTGAAAAAAAGGGATTGATGACCATTTTTCACACTTACGACCTTTGGAGCATTTCCAAAATTCTGATGCTTGGCAACCGCTTCCTATTTATGACGGTTGCCATGTCCCAAGGTCACGCGATCCCCTTTTGCGGCCAAGCAGAGTCAGCGGGGGAAGCTGTATTCCCTTCACGGTTCATTTTCCCAACTTATCGACTGCAGTGATTCGCTCAGCAACTGTGAGAGGAAACGTGGTAAAACGGGGCAAAATTCAGTTTAAAAAAATGTGTCACTTAACGACAGAAATTTTGGGCTCAATCGTGGTTGTAAGTCGAGGACTACCCACACTCATTCCTGGAGTTCAGCCTTGGAGAGGGAAATTGAGTTTGGGCGTTACCCAGGCGTTGTTTTTCACCAGATTGTGGCGTATTGAACCCAGCACAATACAGGTAGTCCTCGACTTACAACAGTTTGCTTAGTGACTGTTCAAAGTTAACAACGGCACTAAAAAACATGACTATGGACCGTTTTTCACGCTTACGACCTTTTCAGTCTCCCCAGGGATCAAAATCCGGATGCTCGACAACAGACTCATGACGGTAGCAGTTCCCGGGGTCACATGATTCTCTTTTGCGCCCTGACAGGCAAAGTCCATGGGGAAGGCATATTTCGCTTAACCGTGTTCCTAACTTCACTTAACTGTGGCAAGGAAGGTCGTTAAAATGGAGCAAAGCTCGCTTAACAAATGTCTCGCTTAGCAACATAAATGATAGGCTCAATTGCGGTCGTAAGTCAAGGAGTGCCTGTAGGCTGGTTCCAACAAGGCCCTAAGGCCCGATTTATGGTATAGTGGCACCATTCGGCTGGCTTCACAAGTTGCACTAAACCAGGGGTCTCCAACCTCAGCAACTTTGAGACTTGTGGACTTCAACTCCCAGAATTCCTCAGCCAGGCTGAAGAATTAAAGTTGCTACGGTTGGAGACCCCCTCCACTAAACCATCATGTGGTTGATTTGGTTTGGCTCAGCGTAGGGAAAAAAATCCGGTCAGAAACTCCCATCTTCTGTCCGATCCTGGCTTGCATTTAGTATTTCCCAGCAGAAGCGAGGAACCTAGATATACAAACTTTGGTTCACACAACCTACAGGATTAGGATTTGTTTCAGTTTGGAAATTGAAACAGTATTTGCTGTGAGAGCAAGAAGGAGACAGCAAGGAGCCTGGGCGTGACTTAGCTCAACTGTTCTGTTCAGCTGGTTGCTGCTGTGAAACTAAAACGGAAACTCCTCTGCTTGTGTTTTGCATTTGGAAGAGATTTCTTTTCAGGTGGGGAGGGGGAGTAGAACTCCTTAGCATCAGAGCGTGTTAATAATAATAATAATATAGGAAATACTAATGCTCTGATGGTCATTTCGAAAAATCCTTTCTAAGTGAGCACCTAGAAGTCAAGAGGAACAAATGTGCCAAATTTCAAGTTTGTAGGCTTTACGGTTCTGGAGATTTTGTGATGATTATTTATTTATTTTATTTTTATTTTATTTATTTATTTTTATTTTATTTATTTGATTTGTCAATTGTTTACAAGATAATAAGTACAAGTGTATACATAGTTGTGAATACATGAAATGGGTACATATAAGAAAAATAAAAGAATAAGAGAAACAATAGGACAGGGACGGTAGGCACGTTGGTGCGCTTATGCACGCCCCCTACAGACCTCTTAGGAAAGGGGTGAGGTCAATAGTAGACAGTCTAAGGTTAAAGTTTTTGGGGTTTGGGGAAGAGACTACAGAGTCGGGTAGAGTATTCCAGACATTGACCACTCTATTGCTGAAGTCGTATTTCATGCAGTCAAGTTTGGTGCGGTTAACCTTGAGTTTGTATCTATTGTGTGCTCTTATGTTGTTATGGTTGAAGCTGAAGTATTCATTGACAGGTAGGACATTGCAATGTATGATTTTATATACCATGCTTAAGTCGGACCGAAGACGGCGTAATTCGAGGTTTTCTAGTTTTAGAATTTCGAGTCTGGTGGCGTAAGGTATTCTATAACGGGTAGAAGAGTGGAGAACTCTTCTTGTGAAATACTTCTGGACTTTCTCAATTGTGTTAATATCACATACGTGATAAGGATTCCAGACTGATGAACTGTATTCGAGTATTGGTCTAGCATGATGTGTGAGTGTCCTTTGGCTTTTATATATATAGATTAGCACGTTGTGTAAATTCAACCCCGGGGAACCATCTTTCGTATGGACGCGGAAAGTGGTGGTGGGGGCTCTCCACTATTACCCCAAAATAAAAGAAGAAAACAGAATTGATCCTTGTTTAGAAATTTAAGTCCTGCTGAGTTGGAAACATTTCAAAAAACTGGAATTTAATCCTGACTCTCCTTCTTCCTTGAATGATAGCAAAGTTCAGCTCTGCCTTTTACTTATTGCACAAACTTGATAATGGTTTAGCACCGGCTTAATTGACAGGTTGTGCTCAACCATAAACCAGGATACGTCAGTCTTTACAAGCCACAATATGTTGGGTGGAAAGAAACAATATGGTGGGTTTTTTTTTTTAATTTTCTGGATTCAGACAATACAGATAATCCTCGACTTATAATAGGGCGCAGGGGTTAGAATGCAGTGTTGCAGGCTAATTCTGCTGACTGCCAGCAGTTCGGCAGTTCGACTTGCTCCAGGGTGACTTAGTTTTTTGTCCTTCCGACGTCGGTAAAACGAGAATCCAGATTGTTGGGGGCAAATATGCTGACTTTGTAAACCGCTTAGAGAGGCTGTGTAAAGCAGTATGAAGCAGTATATAAGTCTAAGTGCTATTGCTATTTAGCGACTGTTCAAAGTCAAATCGGCACTGAAAAAAGTCACTTGTGACCATTTTTCACACTTACGGCCATTACAGCATTCCCATGGTCATGTGATCAAAATTCGGACGCTTGGCAACTGACTCATAATTATGACGGTTGCAACGTTCCTGGGATGACAGGATCCCCTTTTGCGACCAATGTCTATGGGGAAGCCAGATTCACTTTAACAACCATGTTCCTAAATTAACGACAGCAATGATTCACTTAACGACTCTAGAAGCAAGAAAGGTCGTAAAATGGGGCAAAATTAACAAGTGTCTCAGTTAGCAAGATAAATTTTTGGGCTAAGTTGAGGACTACCTGTAATGAACTAACCAAATTGGATTAACTTGATTAAGGAAGGAATGCATTTTTCTGGATTTGCACCGTAGTTGAACTAATCTGACAGGCTGCATTCATGCAACATGCTAAGCCTTAAAGAAAAAAAAAATCAAGTGAATTCTAAGGAAACTCAGCATGTTATCGAAATGAACCCACTGACCTGTTTTATGTGTGTTATGAAAACATAGCTGCGAAAACAATAAGTTAAAACTAAACCGAACACACCATGTTCATAGTAATTAATGGCACATGTTTTGCAAATGTGTCTCTTTATTTGTACTTGTTCCATTTATTGAATGGGTTATTCACTAATAAATCAGTTAAGGCAGCTGATTAATAACGAATTGCTTCATTACAATAACTAATGCATCTGTTTATTTTGACTTGATCCTTTTAATAAATGTGTTCCTTATTAGTAAATAAAATTAAATAAATGTGTTCTCTGAATTTGTTCTCTTCAATCTCTCTTTCTCTCTTTCACCCATACGAATTATGACATTGTTGCAATAAAACTATTAAAAGTTTGGGCTGATTTGCTTACATTGACAGCTGGTGGCTTTCCTTGGGGAAGGTTAATCCACTGAAGAAAAAGTTAATAATTGATCGTACATATTTATCTAATCCCTCTTTAAGGAATTCAGGGCAGTCTCCTTTTTTTTTTCCTTCTCCATTTCTATTTCTCCCGCTTCCCAAAATAATAAGAGAATGATTATTTCAAGGCCTCTTTGCTTGCTGTGGATGAGAATTGTCTTATAAGGGTTCAGAAAACCTTAGACAACCTTGGACAGAAGCTTAGCTGTGTGATAGACACAGATGTTTAGAGTTAGATCACTGTTTCTCCACGTTGGCAATTTTAGGATGTGTGGACTTCACTTTATAATACCTTTATCTGCCACTTTATAATGCCTTGGTAAAGCCAACTTGAATCCAGTTTGGGTCACCACGATGTAAAAAAAAAAAGATGTTGAGACTCTAGAAAGAGTGCAGAGAAGAGCAACAAAGATGATTAGGGGATTGGAAGCTAAAATATATCAAGAACAATGGCTGCAAGAAATTCTTAAGGAACAAGTGGAATTGGAACCAGAACTATTTCTATTAGGGATATTCAAAAAGAAATGTGGAAAAAATATAAAATATATTGTATTACACATCTTAACGGCTGCTAGAATAGCTTGGGCTCAATTCTGGAAGCACAACTGCATACCATCGGATGAACTGATCATTCAAAAAATAATGGCATGAGCTGAAATGGACAAATTGACTTTAATGATACAAGAGAAAGAGGAGTCTGAATATTATAGAATTTGGGGGAAATGGTATAATTGGATCGAATTAAGACAGATATAAAAGGAAGGAATTAAGGATAACCAACTTATAGGTTAAATGTATATATTCGCATATATTTGTAAATATGCACAAAAGATAGAAATGGATGAGATGGATGTCATGAAACTATTAATGTCATGATATTTTTTGTTTTATTGTTAAAATATACAAAAGACTAATCAAGTTTATTTAAAATAAAATAAAACGTATCAAGAACAGTTGCTGGAATTGAGTATGTCTAGCTCAGGGCTGTCAAATTCAAGGCCCATGGGCGCTTAAATCTGGCCTGTGGGGCCGGCCTGGAAATAGCAAAGGATTGGCCCGCGGGACCTCTGGCAGCCATTTTGACTGGCATGGTGCTGCAGGAGGCTGTCCAGTCTGAAAATGGGGTGTGGAGGGGGCCTCACACAGCTCACGCAGCCCATTTTGGCCGGCAAGGTGCTGCAGGCTGGCAGGGTACTGCAGGCAGGGTCCATCCCGTCTCCCCCCGCCCGGCTGGCCCACGGAGGAGAACTATTGTGCTTGAAGAAATCCAGTTTAACATGCCTCATCTAGTTTAATGAAAAGAAGGACTACGGGAGAGAAGATAGCAGTGTTCCAATATCTCAGAGGTTGCCACAAAGAAGGAGTCAAGCCAGAGGTGGTATTCAGCAGGTTCTGACCAGTTCTGGAGAACCGGTAGCCGAAATTTTGAAGAGTTTGGAGAACCGGCAAATGCCACCTCTGTCTGGCCCCGCCCCCATCTATTCTCTGCTTCCCAAGTCCCAGATGATTGGCTGGGTCTTCTTTGGTTTCCCTGCACAGGAGAACGGAGCTGGAAAGCAGGTTAGTGGGGTTGGAGGGAATGGGGATTTTGCAGTAATCTTCCCCTGCCACGCCCACCAAGCCACACCCACCAAGCCATGCCCACAGAACTGCTAGTAAAAAAAATTTAATCCCACCACTGAGTCAAGCTATTCTCCAAAACACCTGAGGGCAGGACAAGAAACAATGGATGAGTTTGCAATCCATTGCTTCTTGTCCTGCCTTCAGGTGCTTTGGAGAATAGCTTGACTCCCTCTTCTTTGTGGCAACTCCTGAGATATTGGAAGATTGCTATCATGTCACGCCTTGTCCTTCTTTTCATTAAACTAGACATACCCAATTCGAGCAACTGTTCTTCATATGTTTTAGCCTCCAGTCCCCCAATCATCTTCGTTGCTCTTCTCTGCACCTTTTCTAGCTTCTCCACATGTTACTTTATATCGTGGCGACCAAAATGGGATGCAGTATTCCAAGTGTGGCGTTACCAAGGCAGAGCTGGACCTTTTGATTATTGGATGTGTGTGTGTGCACCTTCTAATCCCGGCAACTGCCTGGATAAATCTCTGCAGTTGTCTTGGCAAGATTTTGGAAGTGTTTTGCCCTTCCTTCCTTCCTAGGACTGAGGGCGAGGGGGAATTGGCTCACCCAGTTGTTTCTGAACCAAGCTGGACATTCTCCCTATTTCTAGCTTGATGCTTTAGATTGGAGTTGGAAGGGACCTTGTAGGTCATCTAGTCCAACCCCCCCACCCAAGCAGGAGACCCTACACCATTTCTGACAGATGTCAGTCCACTCTCTTCTTGAAAGCCTCCAGGGATGAAGCTCCCATGACTTCCAAAGGCAACTTCTGTTCCATGGGTTGATTGCAGTGGTGGTATTCTACTGGTTTGGCTCGGTTCACACGAACCGGTAGTAAAAAGAAAAACAGCTACCGGTTCAGTCGAACGGATATTTCTTTTTTTTTTTCCTCCCAACGATCAGCTGTTCCAACAATCAGCTGTGCCGGGATCCCCCTCGCTGTCTTACTGCTTCGCCCAGGAGGCTTCCCTGAGGCCCAGGAGCCAAAAACCTGAGTGTGGAGGGGTGCTGCGTGTTTTTTTGCCTCCTGGCCTCAGGGAAGCCACCTGGGCGAAGCAGTAAGACAGCAAGGGGGATCCCGACACAGCAAAAAAAAAACCAGAAGCCACGCCCATCCAGTCACCTAGCCACTCCCACCTAGCCACGCCCACAGAACTGGTAGTAAAAATATTTGCATTCCACCCCTGGTTGATTGTTTTCTCCCTGTCAGAAAGTTTCTCCTTATTTCCAGGTTGAATGTCTCCTTGATCAGTTTCCATCCATTGCTCCTTGTCTGGCCTTCGGGTGTCTTGGAAAATAGCTTGATGCCTTCATGACTACATCAAGGTGACTCTCTCATGGACAGGAGACCTCCAAAAATGGTCTCCAAGAGAGGCATGGGTGGCTCCATTATGGTTGTACGTCAAGGACTACCTATAGACATTATCCACCATATTAGTGTCTTCATTGGCTGTTCTAAAATGGGTTGCTGGATATTATAGGTAGCCCTTGACTTACAGTTCATTGTAAGTTAGCGCAGTACTGAAAAAATGTGAGTTATAAGCGTTTTTCACGCTTACGACCATAGCAGCATCCCCACGGTCACATGGTCGAAATTCAGATACTTGTCAGCTGATTCATATTTATGACGGTGGCAGTGTCCTGGAGTCCTATGATCCATCCCCATTTTCCCCATTTTCTAACAAGCGAAGTCAATGTGGGAAGCCAGATTCACTTAACGACCGTGCTATTAAATCAACAACGACGGTGGTGATTTGCTTAACAAGGAAGGTTGTAAAACGGGGCAAAACCTGCCTATCCAATATCTCATTTAGCAACAGAGATTCTGGGCTCAATTGTGGTCATAAGCCGAGGACTACCTGTATGGTCATTCATTCATTTAGTCTTCCTTGTATTGAACTGCTGTCCTTATTTTTTTTCCACTCCACTCCTTGGCTTTCATTGTTAACATCTTTAAAAAAAAATTCTTTTTTAAAAAAACTAACTGGCTGTCATGAGAACACAGAATGAGGGCAAAACACAAATCATAAATTCCACAGAGGCACGGGAGTCCTTATCTGATCATAGCTAAATCTTAGCTTTTAAATTGATTATCCGCTATGTTGAAGGGATTCTTGGATCTCGTGGTACTCATTGACAAGAATGCCATTGTGCTGTGTTGCTGATTGTGGTTCCAGTTTGGGGCAGCTGCACTGCGGCTCTCTTGTGTACAAAATCCATCCTTAACTGGTTTCTCGTTCCAGCTATTAGCTGATTTTGAAGTAGCTTCTTCAGCCTTGCAACTGGGTTTACACAAAGTGCTGAATTAATTAAGGGAGGGAAACACAACAAAAGTCCAGCTCCCACATTTGTGTAACATGGTTAGCCTGGTTAAGTGTGAACCTTGGTTAGGAGTTTCTAAGGCTGTTGTTCATAGCGGCCTATTTAAATATTTGCAGATTCAGAACATACAGATATTCGCTCAAGGTTCTGTCGTAAACGGTCCTCCACTTATTTATTTTGATTTATTTATTTGATTTGTCAATCGCTTACAAGATAATAGGTATAAGAATAAACAGGAAATAGGTATGAATGAATGGGGACAATAGGACACGATTGTGCGCTTATGCACGCCCCTTACAGACCTCTTAGAAATGGAGTGAGGTCAATAGTGGATAGTTTAAGGTTAAAGGAGTGGGGGTTTGAGGATGTAACAACAGAGTCAGGTAGTGCATTCCAGGCATTGACCACTCTGTTGCTGAAGTCGTACTTTCTGCAATCAAGTTTGGAGCGGTTTACATTGAGTTTGTATCTGCTATGTGCTCTTGTATTGTTGCGGTTGAAACTGAAGTAGTCATTGACTGGTTGGACATTGTAGCAGATAATGTTGTGTACTACACTTAAGTCCAACCATAGGCGACATAGTTCTAGGTTGTCCAAGCCCAAAATTTCGAGCCTGGTGATATAGGGTATTCTGTTGCGAGCAGAGGAGTGTAGTACTCTTCTCATGAAATACTTCTGGACTCGCTCAGTTGTATTAATGTCCGATATACAGTGCGGATTCCAGGCAGATGAGCTGTATTTGAGTATTGGTCTAGTAAAGGTTTTGTATGCCCTAGTTAGCAATTCAGTATTACCGGAGAAGAAGCTTCGTAAGATTAGACTTATGACCATCGTAGCATTTCCCAGAGTCACATGATCCAATGTTGGGTGATGAGGTCCTGTTGACAAACTAACATTCAATAAATAAGCACAGTGTTTTTGCATACCTCTAACCTGGGACAATTTGTATCCCATTTTGTCTACTTGGGCCCTGTTATGACAAGCAAAACCCACTGGTCCTTTGAGGAAGTGAGAGAGATACTATTAAATCTCCCTCAGTCTTAAGAGGAGAAGATCACTAGAGTAAAAACTCTAATTTGGGTCTTGGGTGCTCTCTGAGCTTGGCGGTTTTCTTGCAGACGCTTCATCACCACTGCACTGATGATGTTACCTAACCAGGTAATGAAACGTCTGCAAGTAAACCACCAAGCTCAGAATGCACCAAAGACCCCACAATTCAATCCAGAGCTATACAAAGATTCTCTTCTATTGCTACAACTTTATCCACATGATAAATTTAGAAGGAATTGTGCCGCAATGACCTCCTGCAAGAAGGCTGGATCCACACAGCTCTTTCAACTGGTCTAAAACCAGCTTGGGAAATTTCCACAGATTGTAGAAATGTTGCCGAGCTGACAATGTCCTTGTGCTAAACCTTATTATGGATTCCTTGAGCGCAGCCGGTCCTGGGAGTACAGCAATTAAGTTTTACAGTATTTATCCAGATACAGGTTCTAGCATGCTTGTGAAGCCAACCACCTTGTCCCAAATTACAGTGGTCAGTGTGGAATGCTAAGGGTTGTCTTGTCTGTTGCATTATTAGCACCCACTTACCTACTGGCAAAAAAGCAGGGTGATAATCATGATTGATCTATGCAGCAAAGTTCGTCAGTCTAGTTTTCCCCTAGTTCAGGGGTCCCCAGCCCCCCCAGGCAGCAGCCTGTTTGGAACCAAGCTTGTGTGTGCCCCTGCAAATCTGCCTTCACGGGAACGGTGGCTGTTGGCGCTCACATGTGAAGCTCCCATTATGTGAGAGGTGCCTGTCTTGTGCTCATGTACAAAACTTTCCACGCAAGGGTGGGCTTCAAAATTTTTTAGTAAGGGGTCTCTGCCAGGTTGCTGGGTGGGCGTGACCATGGTGGGTGTGGGCTAGTCGGCCTCCTGCACCATGGTGGGAGGGGCTGTTTTCCTCTTCCCCCAGCTCCGGACGCTTTCCTTGAGCCTCTGGAAGGGCAAACATGGCCTCCCCAGGTTCTGGAGCGCCTCTGGAGGCCACAAACAGGCCCATTTCCAGCCTCTGGGAAGTGCATTTTTGCCCTCTTTGAGCCTCCGTGTACTGTAGGCCCTGTACTTACCTGGCATCCAAAACAGGCTGTGTGGGGACTCTGGGGAGGGGCAGGGTGGGTGGCCAGCCAGGGGTGGGATTTACCGGTTCACCGAACCGGTCATTAAAAAGGATAAAATTAGCTGCCGGTTCACCCAAACCGGGGAGAACCGGTAGCAGCCAACTCCTGCTTGCATGTGAAGCTCCCTTTCCA
>NW_020717238.1:53092-68318 GCF_900518725.1 Notechis scutatus
CATCTATCTATCTATCTATCTATCTATCTATCTATCTATCTATCTATGTCTATATCTATCATCTATCTATCATCTATCTATCTATCATCTATCTATCATCTATCTATCTATCATCTATCTACTTTCTCTCCATCTATCTATCTATCTATCTATCTATCTATCTATCTATCATCTATCTATTATCTATCTATCTATCTATCTATCTATCTATCTATCTATCTATCTATCTATCTATCATCTATCTATCTATCTATCTATCATCTATCTATCTATCATCTATCTACTTTCTATCTATCTATCTATCTATCTATCTATCTATCTATCTATCTATCTATCTATCATCTGGTTTTCGTGGCTCAGGCAGGACCTGAACACATGACTTCCCACTTCGTAGGCTGGTGCCTTAACCGTTTCCTCATCTGCTTCCTTGCCTTCCCTCTGCTGACACCCCTGAGTCTTGGCCAAGATCCAAAACAGGATTATTCCAGTTGATGCTCTGAAAGGGTTATGAAACCCCCAAAGGCTTTGTCAGACCCTGGGAAGACTCTCTTTCATGAGGAGAGTTTGGCCAGAGCCAATGAGGAGCCAGTGTCAACACACATGTTCACACATCATTGGACAAATCCAAATTACATAATTCATGTGGCCTGCATGACCTCACAGTGGCCCTTCCCTAAAGTGCTCTTTCCTTTGGAGATTTAGATGCCATTGTGTTCATGGAGAAAATTGGCCTATGTGGGCATTAGAATAGAATAGAAATCTTTATTGGCCAAGTGTGATTGGACACACAAGGAATTTGTCTTAGTGCAAATGCTCTCAGTGTACAAAAAAGAAACGATACAGTCGTCGAGAGTCAAGAATCATCAGGTACAACTGTTCTATATTAACATACTCCAAAAGCTGAAATCTGATTGGTCCACACGGACCGCATCCCAATTGGTTTACTGAACGGCCGTGATTGGCTTCCTAAGAATCAACCGCAATTGGCCGAGCCGATCGTGGGAGATTCAAAGGTCTGTCATTGGCCAACAAGCCACGAGCAATCCCTATATGAAGGGCTGCCGCGGCTCCAAGATCTTGTACAGATCTTAACATAAAATAAAGAGCTTGAAGTACACTGGTCTCACGTCTCTTTTGTACCCGATCTAACACTGGCGACGAAGGTGGGATCGTGAGACACCGAGACCAACAGAGCACTTGGTGAACCGACGCCGAAATCTCGACGAGATGGCCGGCAACACCGCAACACCCGTACCCTTCGACCAGACTGCCGAGGATTGGGAATCATACATTGACCGATTCCTAATGTTCCTTGAGAGCAGCAATCTAAAGGATGCCAACGGACAGAAGAAGAGGGCCGTGTTCCTGACGCACTGTGGGCCCGCAGTGTTCAAGATGGCCAAAGCCCTAGCCAAACCCGCAGATGTGAAAGAGATGGACTGGCCCGACCTCGACTGGTTGTTGCGGAGCCACTATGCCCCCGCCGTGCCTAACCTCATCCGATGGCACGAATTTTATCGGAGGGATCAGAAAGAGGGCGAGAGCATCAGCGACTTCGTGGCCACATTCAGGGACCTCGGGGGCATGTGCGGTTTCACCGACATGGACGAGTCCCTGCGAGACCGTGTGGTCCTTGGGCTCAGGGATCCCATCCTCCAGAGCCGGCTGATGGCAAGGGCGGACATCTCAGTCACCGAGGCCATCGCCAAAGCGATGGCAGCTGAAGCCACCAAGCAGTCCGTGGCCCGGATGCGGCAGATGCATGCAGCAGACCGACCCACACCCGTGGAGACGGCACCAACCCCGGAAGCACGTCCTGAGGACGACGAGGAGAAGATCCACTGACTGCAGGCGGAACGAGACCGGCGGGATCGGCAAGGCCGTAAGTCAGGGTTCCAGTGCGCCGGGTGTGGAGGTGACCATCACCGCTCAGAATGCCGATTCCTCGATGCCATCTGTCGGCACTGCGACAAACGGGGGCACATCGCCAAGGTGTGCCAGAACAAGAGGAACCACAGCCCCCGGCGACGAGACAGCAGCCCCCGCCGGGCGTGGAGGGTCCCCCCCCCCAGGACCAGAGACTGACATGCCAAGAGCCGATGGAGCCGGGACAGGCGGAACAAGTGGTTCAGCGAGGCCCGGCGAAAAGAAGAGACCCATCAGACGGTCAGCATCGGGCATTCAACGACCCTCGACGCCCGGAAAATGCACGTGGAGGTAGGCATCGAAGACCAGCGATGCGTGATGGAGGTAGATTCCGGATCCTACCTCTCCATGGTCTCCTGGCGCACAATCAAGCACCTGGTGCCTACCATCCACAGGAGCGAACTAGAAGACCAGAAGCTGACCTTGAAAGATTATCAGGGAAACCGCATCCCCGTGGTCAGGATTGGACATTTTAAAATATCTTTCAAGGGGCGCATAGAGGTACTTCCGCTCACCGTCGTGAATAAAGACCGCCCAAGCCTGCTGGGACTGCAATGGTTCGCGCCATTGGGGATCGAGGTGACAGGCATCAACCACGTCGCTGAGGTGGACTGGGAGGAAACGCTCGTGAGGGACTTCCAGGAGGTCTTCAGCGGCGACCTAGGCAAGTACCGGGGGTCCCCAATATCCTTCAGCCTAAACCCGAACATTGCCCCAATCTGCCTTAAGCCACGGCGAGTGCCATTCGCGCTCAAGCCCAAAATCGATGAGCAGTTAGACAAGCTCATCGCGCAAGGGGTTTTAGAGCCTATAGACCATGCCCGGTGGGAAACCCTCATAGTCACCCCGATCAAGCCGGATGGGTCCGTAAGAATCTGTGGTGACTATAAGGCCACCCTCAACCACGCGTTGCAACTGAGTGCCTACCCCATCCCAGTGGTACAGCACCTTCTGCACTCACTGGGGGGAGGTAAGGTCTTCGCAAAACTCGATCTGGCGCAGGCATACCAGCAGCTGCCAGTCGATGCCGAGACCGTGGAGGTGCAGACCATCGTAACCCACTGAGGGGCATTCCGGTGCAAACGGCTCCAATTCGGAGTCAGCGTGGCACCAGGAATATTCCAGAGCCTGATGGAAAGACTATTACTAGGAATAAAAGGGGTGGTTCCCTATTTCGACGATGTACTGGTGTCAGCTGCAAATAAAACCCAATTAGAAAGCTGCCTAAGGGAGGTCTTGCAGAAATTCAAAGACACCGGGCTAAAAGTTAAAAAGGAAAAATGTCAACTTTGCACAGAGAAAGTTGAATTCCTGGGGTACCTCCTAGACAAAAACGGAATCCACCCCACAGAAAAAAAGCTCAAAGCCATCAAAGAAGCCCCTAGACCTAGGAATAAGACTGAACTGCAGGCTTTTCTTGGACTCATTAACTTTTACAATGTTTTCCTGCCCCAGAAGGCGACGGTAGCGGAACCCCTAAAAAGGCTGCTGGACAAAACAGCCACCTGGGCCTGGGGGAAGCGGGAGGAAAACACATTCAAACAAATAAAAAACCTGCTAACATCAGACGCAGTCCTCATCCAATACAGCGAAACTCTACCGTTAGCCATGACCTGCAACGCGTCACCCTTTGGCGTCGGAGCCATCCTCAGCCACACACTGCCAGACGGAAGAGAAGCACCCATCGCTTTCTTCTCGAGGACACTATCCAAGCCGGAGAGGAACTACAGCCAGCTGGACAAGGAGGCCCTAGCAGTCATCGCTGGCGTGAAGAGGTTCCATGAATATCTATACAGTAGGACCTTTTCAATTATCACCGATCACAAGCCACTGCTAGGGATACTGGCAGGGAACAAGGCCACCCCGAACATACTGTCACCAAGGATGACAAGGTGGTCCGAGTTCCTTGCCGCCTACACCTACCAGCTGACACACCGACTCGGGAAGAACATCAAGCATGCAGACGTGTTGAGCCGCTTCCCCCTGCCCGACCTGGAGGATGACCCGGCACCCACAACATTAGCGCTGCACATAGAAACACTACCCAACCCACCCCTGACCGCGTCAGATATTGCCCGAGAGACTAATAAAGACAAACGGCTGACGCGGGTCTTGAACTGGGTGGGAAAAGGGTGGCCGGAAAACGACGGCGGCAAACAATTTAGAACTTTTTGAAACCGGCAAACTGAACTTTTTACACAGAAGGGTTGCATACTTTGGGGGGACAGGGTTGTGATCCCTGAAACTCTACAAAAGAGGGTGTTGTCTATGTTGCATGAGGGGCACCTGGGTATAGTTAAGATGAAAGCCCTGGCCAGGAGTTACGCCTGATGGCCAGGAATGGACAAACAAATTGAGACTTGGGTAGCCTTATGCGGGAGATGCCAGGAAACCAGACCAAGCCCTCCCTCTGCCCCAATCCTGGAATGGGAAACCCCCAGGGGACCATGGTCCAGGATCCATATAGACTTCGCCGGACCTACCAAGGGATACACATTCCTGATAACGGTTGATGCTTACTCCAATTGGCTGGAGGTAAGCGCCATGAAATCCACCACCACGGAGGCCGTTATCAAAAAGCTAAACAAACTATTCACCACCCATGGCCTACCAGATGTACTAGTGTCAGACAACGGGCCACAATTTACTGCACTAGCATTCGAAAAATTCCTGGCAGAACGGGGCATATGGCATGCATTGACAGCGCCCGCTCATCCGGCGGCGAACGGGCGGGCGGAACGCATGGTCCGTTACACAAAAAACGCCATACAAAAAATCGAAACCAGGGACATGCAGGATAAAATAAATAAAATGCTATTAATACAACACATAACACCAAACACAATGACCAACAAAAGCCCAGCAGAACTACTCATGGGCAGAAAACTATGATCCCAGCTAGATAGACTGCACCCCACATACAACCCAGAGAAACCCCCAGACTCATCAAGCAAACACCGAACATTTAACACAGGAGACACAGTCTACACCAAAAATTTCACGGGGGACCCGCTCTTGGTGCCTGCAAAAATAATCCAGATAACAGGCCCCCGGTCATACTGGCTACAAACAGACGATGGACGAAGCTGGAAACGGCACATCAACCAATTAAGGTCAAGGATAGCCACCGATAGCGCAGAAAGCCCGCAAACACCGCAAAAAGTCACTAATAAAGAAACCGGAGCGGGGGGGGGGGAACCTCAAGCAATAAACAAACAGAAAAAGAAAATCCTAAAACACAAACCAACACCCCCAAGCCAAAATAAACCAGCAATACTCACTGGTAGACGACGAACCATTGGCAGACGAACAACCCGGAGCTTCACCTGGAAGGAGCAGCCAAGCCAGTTCAACCAGCCCGGAAAGACCAGGCGGGAACAGCGAAACCGGTAGCTCAACCAGCCTGGGTAGACCGGGAGGGAGCTACCGCAGCAGGCCCGGCTCACCCTTCCAGGCGGTTCCATCAGGAAGGTTGAGAGCAGTGAGGAGTCCGTCCGAACCGGTCAAAGACCAAACATCAACTGAACCGCGCAGGTCAAATAGGCAGGTACGAAGCCCCGCCTATTTGCACGACTACGTGACCACGTTACGTAAGACTGAACCAAGAGGGGAGGGGTGTTCTATATTAACATACTCCAAAAGCTGAAATCTGATTGGTCCACATGGACCGCATTCCGATTGGTTTACTGAACGGCCGTGATTGGCTTCCTAAGAATCAAGCGCGATTGGCCGAGCCGATCGCGGGAGATTCAAAGGTCTGTCATTGGCCGACAAACCATGAGCAATCCCTATATGAAGGGCTGCCGCGGCTCCAAGATCTTGTACAGATCTTAACATAAAATAAAGAGCTTGAAGTACACTGGTCTCGCGTCTCTTTTGTACCCGATCTAACAACAACACTTAATGATAGTCACAGGGTACAATAAGCAATCAAATCATACTAGGAAACAGTCCATATAAATCGTAAGGATACAAGCGACAAAGTTACAGTCCTACAGTTGACAATGACTCAATGGCACATAATCAATCAACATCCTTGTTTTATACAGGTAGTCCTTGACTTCTGACCACAACTGAGCCCAAAATTTCCATTGTTAAGCAAGACGGTTCTAACATGAGTTTTGCCTCATTTAACAACCTTTCTTGTCACCATTGTTAAACGAATCACTGCAGTTGTTAAGTTAGTTACACATGATTGTTAAATGGATCTGGCTCCTCCATGGACTTTGCTTGCCAGAAAGTCACCAAAGGGGATTCCATGACACCGGGACTCTGCCACCATCACAAATATGAGTCAGTTGCCAAGCATGTAAATTTTGATCACATGGCCATGGGGATACTGCAACGGTCATAAGTGTGAAAAATGGTCATAAGTCACTTTTTTCAGTGCTGCTGTGACTTCGAACAGTCACTAACCGAATGGTTGTAGCACCGAGGACTAATATTATGTCCTGCCCAGACTTGTGATGGACTTGAGCTACCTATAAATCTAACAACTAACCAAATAATAACACTAATGTCCTTAATCCAGGCAGCAAAAGGTGAAA
Source organism: Notechis scutatus (assembly GCF_900518725.1). The sequence goes on from NW_020717238.1 coordinate 59,566, forward strand.
GAATCTATCAATTATCTTCAAGGTCCCCAGCTATGGAGAACTTAAGGGTGATCCAAATGGTCGTGTGGGAAGAAATATCCATTTGGTTCAGTTCCAAGCTGGGAGAAAGGCACCTGAGACAAAATGGAGGCTGGAGGCTGATTGGAAAGAGAGTCCATTTATTAATGAAGCAGAACCACATGTTTGTGGTTTATTATTTTGGTGCAGCTGACCACATGGAGCTGAGAGTAGTGGGTATTTATACCTTCTCTTGGGCTTTGCACTAGAGCTTCCTGTTCCTGTGCATGAACATGTATTCTATTGGCTGTTGTCAGACTCCCACGGGGCCATGTAGGGGTCATAGCTGGCTCTATAGGCTAAGAACAAATCTTAGGACTTTGTCTGAGCTAAGTTTGGTTGATGTTTCTGAGGGTGATGCAATGAAGGAGCCTTGGGCAATTCCTGTTGCAGCTGAGGGCTAATCCTACCTTTGTTGGATCTTGGGCAGAGGTGGTATTCAGCGGGTTCTGACCAGTTCTGGAGAACCGATAGCAGAAATTTTGAGTAGTTTGAAGAACTGGCAAATGCCACCTCTGACTGGCCCCACCCCCATCTATTCTCTGCCTCCCATTGAGTCCCAGCTGATCGTCTGGGTCTTCTTTGGCTGTCCTGCACAGGAGAACGGAGCTGGAAAGCAGGTTAGTTGGGGGGAGGGAATGGGATTTTGCAGTATCCTACCCCTGCCATGCCCACCAAGCCACACCCACAGAACCAGTAGCAAAAAGTTTTGCATCCCACCACTGATCTTGGGTGAGGGTATTTGCTTATGAATAGAGCTACCTAGATACTTGGTTTCTTTCAATAAGTTCTTAAATGCTGACATCTGCTGAGACCTATTAAGGAAGGTGGAGGCTGCTTTCCAAGAGCATGTTTATCCATTTCTCATCCAGGAATATATAATATTCTGTCTTTTTAATATTTCTCAAAATATTTCATTCTTTTAGGAGAAGGGTGGGTGCTATCTTTCTACAGTAGCAAACTACAAGTCCCAACATCCTTTGCTAACGGCTGTGTGAGCTAAATCAACATGGAGTCGTTCAGTACTGTGGCACTGCTGACAAAAGTGACTGACGACCATCCTTGCACTTACGACAGAATCCTCACATGAACAAAATTTTGAGTGCCTGGTAACCAGTGTGTACATATGATGCTTGCTGTGTGCCGGGATCATGTAATCACCTTTTGCGACCTTCCCAGATGGCTTTTGATAAGCAAAGCCAAGGCGGAAACCTGGATTTGCTTAATGACCTCACAGTTCCCTCAATCTTTGCAGTGATTTGCTTACAACACTGTTTAAAAGGGTCATGAAATTGGCCATGACTCACTTAGCAATTGCCTTGCTTAGCAATAGAAATTCTGATCTGTTAAGGTCTTGGGATTTAAGAGCTGACCAGCAGTGAAGCTGACCAGGTGTGGCTGATGCAATAGGAATGAATCAGCATAGCCTGGGTATTTCCCTTTAAGACTGGGGATGGGTTCTATCCCTTTAAGAGGTGTTTATATAAAGGCAGCCATTAAAGGATGTGTTCTCTCTCCTTCATTGCAGAGTTCTCCATGTGTAGAGTTAAGAAGTTTGCTTGCTTGTAAGTTATTTTGCCTACCACGTATATTTCCATATATAACTGTTGACAGCGGTTTAAACAGTGGTTTAAACTGACATTTAAACCACTGTTAAATGTTTAAGTGTGTGCTGTGTTTTGCTCCTGGGTTTTCTCATAATGGTAGTCATGCTGCAAACGCTCTAACATGATCCCAGTTGTCGTTGTACGTCGAGGACTGTCAGTTGATCTGGGAGGCCACTGCCTCAGTCCTGTGAGTTACTCATGGGCGAGAGATAAGCCGTACTTCCTGCTCAACATAGCTGCAAGCAGTAGCGGGGGGATGGAGGAGGTGGGCTGCTTCCTCCCTCGCTCTCATTCACATGCCAGCGTAATTGGAATAATTTACCCACTGCGTGCAAAGCCACCAGCATCTAATAAAATAATGAGGATAAAATTAGACTTGGTCCCATGTGCTTCTGACATGAAAGTTGGTTTTTGTTCATTTACAACTTCTTCGGTGCGCTGCTCAAAAGGGTTTTGAAACAGGGCTGTTTCTGCTGGATTTCTTCCCTGCTAATATTATATTTTAACATTAAGAAAACTAAGATCATGGCATCCGGCCCTCTCAATTCCTGGCAAATAGATGGGGAAGAAATGGAGGCAGTGACAGATTTTATTTTCCTGGGCTCCAAGATCACTGCAGATGGGGACTGCAGCCAAGAAATTAAAAGACACTTGTTCCTGGGGACTTTGAACTCTGGTGCTGGAGAAGACTCCTGCGAGTCCCTTGGACTGTGAGGCGATCCAACCGGTCAGTCCTAGAGGAGATCCACCCTGACCGCTCTTTGGAAGGCCAGATCCTGAAGGTGAAACTCAAATACTTTGCCCCCCTAATGAGAAAGGAAGGACTCCCTGGAGAAGAAAAGCCTAATGCTGGGAACGATTGAGGGCAATAGAAGAAGAAGGGAAGAAGAAGAAGGGAAGAAGGCAGAGAATGAGGTGGCTGGATGGAGTCACTGAAGCAGTCGGTGTGAGCTAAAATGGACTCCAGAAGATGGCAGAGGACAGGAAGGCCTGGAGGAATGTTGTCCATGGGGTCGCGATGGGTTGGACACAACTTTGCAACTAACAACACCACCGCTATATTTTATCATCTTTATTTTGTCAAACAATTAAAGACCAGCTTTGAATAAAAAGCAAATGAGAAGGAAAGGAAATATGAAGGGAAGGGGGAAAATGGAATATAAGAGGAAGAAAATTAACAAACACAAATAAGTGATTTCTGGCCTTGTTTGTAACAGAAATTAATAAATTATTTGCCCAACTTCACTGCTTATTTTAAAAAAATCCCTTCCACCCCACATTTAATTTTTTTTCAATCATCAAATCAATCGTCACTCCACTTTTCACTGTTCTCAATGAAAAGTCCATAGAGAATTTCCCTAAAAGGATCTTTTAAAAAAGGACATTATTCCTAATATCTAAGGGGCTGCCACAAAGAAGAGAGGGGACAACCAATTTTCCAAAGCACCGAAAACAAGGCAAGTATCAATGGATGGAAATTAATCAAAGAGAGAAGCAACCTGGAATTAAGGAAAATTTATTGACAGTGTGAACAATTAACCAGTGGAACTACTTGCCTCCAGAAGTTGTGGGTGCTCTAATAGTGGAGGTTTTAAGAAGAGATTGGACAACCTTATGTCTAACATGATATAGGGTTTCCTGCTTGAGCAGGGGGTTGGACTAGGTGACCTCCAAGGTCCCTTCACACTCTGTTATTCTGATATTCTCTTATTGTCTCTGACCAAAGCAGTCACTTTCACCATTTCTGCCAGTTCTTACATCTTCACCATCCAGTCTTCCATTGTGGGAACTTCAGTACTTATCCATACAATAATTCTGCTTTTGCAGGATTTACTTATTTGGGAGGGAGCAAGTGGTTGGGTGAGCCAGTCCGAATTTAGAACTACCCCAATCTGGGATGAATGAAATTTTCTGTGTTGCCATCTAATGTGTCATCTGGATCTTTGCATCCCAACCTCGTGGTCCCATGGGCCACAATGGTTTATTAACAGCCTTATTAAAATACACAGGTAGTCCTCAATTTACGAACATTTGTGGAACAAGTCTTCAAAGTTTTCACGGTGCTGAAAAAGCAATTAATGACTGGTCCTCACATTTACAAATTTTGCAGCATCCCCAGCAGTGGTGGGATTCAAATTTTTTTTACTACTGGTTCTGTGGCGTGGCTTGGTGGGTGTGGCAGGGGAAGGATACTGCAAAATCCCCAATCCTTCCCCACCCCACTAACCTGCTTTCCAGCTCCATTCTCCTGTGCAGGGCAACCAAAGAAGACCCAGACGATCAGCTGGGACTTGGGAGGTAGAGAATAGATGGGGGTGGGGCCAGTCAGAGGTGGCATTCCGAACTACTCAAAATTTCTGCTACCGGTTCTCCAGAACTGTCCGAACCTGCTGAATACCACCTCTGATCCCCAGGGTCACATGATCAGAATTTGAGCAATTGGCAACCAGCCAGATCCAGCACGCAGGCCTTGAGTTTGACACTCCTCTTGTAAAGAGTTGATTTCCTTTAGGATTGACCGATTTGATCTCCTTGCAATCCAAGGGACTCTCAAGAATCTTTCAAAAGTTATAGAAATCTAGTATACATCCTTTGAATCAAGTGCCTCTTAATTTTCTTCCTTGTTATTTAAATATTCTATAATGTTGTACAGGAAACAGCCCAGAATTGCCTTCACAAATAAAGTTAATGAACAGTTAAATTAAATAAATATAGCATTGAATCTATCCCAGTGTTGCATTGTTATTTCTGGTTCCTTAACAGGAAGTGGTATTTATCCTTTTCAGTGACACTGAAGTATGAAGGAATTAGTCATACCTAATGAGATTCTTTCTTTCTTTTATTTTATTTATTTTATTTTGTCAAGCGATTATAAAATAACAGGTATAAGTATAAACATAGTTATGAATACATGAAATGGATACATATAAGAAAAAAACAACAGTAGGACAGGGATAGTAGGCATGTTGGTGCGCTTATGCACCCCCCCTACAGACCTCTTAGGAAAGGGGTGAGGTCAATAGTAGACAGTCTAAGGTTAAAGTTTTTGGGGTTTGGGGAAGAAACCACAGAGTCAGGTAGAGTATTCCAGACATTGACCACTCGGTTGCTGAAGTCGTATTTCCTGCAATCAAGTTTTGGTGCGGTTAACCCTGAGTTTGTATCTTGTGTTGTTATGGTTGAAGCTTGGTGTGATCTTGTGTTGTTATGGTTGAAGCTGAAGTATTCATTGACAGGTAGGACATTGCAATGTATGATTTTATATACTATACTTAGATCGGACCGAAGGCGGTGTAGTTCTAGGTTGTCTAGGTCTAGAATTTCAAGTCTGGTGGCATAAGGTATTCTGCAACGAGTCGAGGAGTGGAGAACTCTTCTTGTGAAATATTTCTGGACTTTCTCAACTGTGTTAATATCAGATACGTAATGTGGGTTCCAGACTGATGAGCTGTTTTCAAGTATTGGTCTAGCAAATGTTTTGTATGCTCTAGTTAGTAGTGTGATATTACCAGAGAAAAAGCTGCCTAAGATTAGGTTAACAACTCTTAATGCCTTTTTGGCTATGTAGTTACAATGGGTTCTAGCACTTAGATCATTAGAGATGAGTACTCCAAGATCCTTGACAGAGTTTGGATCATCAACAAGGTCTTGACTATTCAGCCTGTATTTTATTTTCTGATTATTTTTTTTGCCAATATGTAAGACAGAAGCATTTATTTGTTGAGATTTGAAGTTGCCATTTGTTTGCCCATTCTGATACATAGTCAAGGTCTTTTTGAAGGGTAGCAGCATTGTCGGTGGTGTTGAATAGCTTTACATCATCAGCAAAGAGAACGCAGTTGCTCTTGATATGATCACAGAGGTCATTTATGTAGAGTATGAAGAGAGTTGGTCCTAGAACACTGCCTTGGGGGACACCACTGTTGACAGGTACAGAATTTGATAGGATGATCCCAATTTTGACCATTTGTTGCCTGTTTGACAGGAATACCTCTATCCAGTTATGCAGGTGTCCAGAGATACCATAAGATTTTAGTTTTAGGAGTAGTTTGTCATGTACCACTGAATCAAAGGCTTTACAGAAGTCTATGTAAATTGAGTCTATTGCTTTGCCCTGATTGAGTTGTGTAGTCCATATGTTTTTGCAGTGTATGAGTTGCAGATTATAGGATAGTTTTTTTCTGAAACCAAATTGTTTTTTAGAGAGTAGGTTGTTTGTCTCTAAGTGGAGGATAATGGATTGGTTAATAATTGATTCCATGACTTTACAGGTGACGCAGCATAAAGAGATTGGTCTGTAATTTTCAACTAGGCTGGGGTCTCTCTTTTTGAAGATGGGGATGACCGTGGCCAGTGACAATAGGTTTGGCAAGGAGCTGGTCCTGAAAGATTTTTCAAAGATTATGCTTAGAGGTTCGGCTATGGCAGTGGATAGCTTTTTTAATAAGTAGGTACACATTCCGTCCAGTCCAATAGATAGAGACAGTTTTAGATTGCGTAGTGCTTTTTCAACATTGTCTTCTGTAAAATCAATATGTATTAGATCATTGTAGTTGTCAGTGGTTCGACTAGGAAATACTGGGCATGATCCATTGCTGTTTACAAATACTGGGCCAAATAATGTGTTAAAGAGGTTGGCTTTAGTGGTGTCGTCGTTGGAGTCTTTACCATTAGGTCCTTTCAGGGGTGGGATGGACCTTGAGTCTTTTGGTTTGTTGCTTACAAAATTGTAGAAAGCGTGGGTTGAATTGGTGCGTAGGTTTTCCTCTTGTCTTCTCAGTCATCCAGGTCACGGCTGTCCCTAAGGTGCTTTTTTCAAAAGGCAGCTGGACTTTCTTGGTTTTTCCTTGATGACATTTTGCTTCTCATCCAAGAAGCTTCTTCAGTTTCTGTTGCTCCCCTCTGGGAGGTGGTTTCGAAGTATTTGTAGCAGGATGACTAGATTCTGTAACAGCTTTGTTCCTCCTGCCATCCGTCTTGTAAATTCGCAGGATTCTCTTTTTTTCGCCATGTATATGTAAACATTCAAACTAGACTGTGATGTTTCTCTGTGTCAGATATGTGTGTGGATGTGGGTATATGCATAATGGTTATCCTTTGAGAACAGAATGCAATGAAATTTCATTTTAATGTATGCTGATTAGCGTACATTTAAAGTGACAATAAAATTTTATTCTATTCTATATTCTATTCTATTCTTGGACGAGAAGCAAAATGTCTACAAGGAAAAACAAAGAAAGTCCAGTTGCCTTTTGAAAAAGCACCTTTGGAACATGAATTAGCTGTGCTCATTATTTATTTATTTCTTAGTGTAGGAAGCCCCCTCCCCAGATTAAAATTCTTAATATTAAAAAGGGGTAGGATAGAATATTTCCCCAAAGGAGAAATGGAGAAACATATTCTTAAAGGCAGGAAGCAGCCTCAGTCTTTCTTAATAGCTTCAAGCAGAAGCCTCAATTCTTTAGAGATGGATATTTTGTACATATTAAGAAAGACCAATCTATTCATAAACAAAACACCTTCAGCCACAGCTCCCACAGAAGGCTGGAGCTGATGGGATTAAAATCTATATTCCCCCCACTCAAATTCTAAGTACAGGACATGACCTTTAGGACATAATAGGATTTACCCACCACCGTTAGAATAGCAAAAGACGCAAGGCTCACTACATTGCACAACCCCCTGGAGCATCCCAAACACAAAACCCCAGAAACCTATAAAGATCCATTTGCTCACTCAGCCATTTTGTCAGCCATCCCAGAAACTTTGCTGTGATCACTGAAGTTTCTGGCATCCAAATAAACAGAGTCCTCCTTTCCAATCAGCCAGTCTCTATTTTATCTTTTTTATCCAGGGTTGGAACCAGACTGGAATTTTCTTCCTACATTAGCAATGTTGGCCTAGGTTCCTGGGTAAAGCTAGCCCATGGCATCGGTGTATTTTGTGAACCCTTCCAAATTTGAATTTGAATTTTATTACAGCCAGAGACCAGAACAAATAAAAACACTCAATAAATATAGAATTAAAAATTCTAGAATAAAATAATAAATAACAGATAAAATATATGATAATCTGTCAATTATACATGGGCTAACTATACTAAAATGACAATCCATAAACTCTGTGGCCCGTAGTCAGTTTATTACTAAAAGGGAAAGGAATAAGCAGTGCAAAGGACTTGCCACAGTTGTTGTATAACAACTGTATAACATAGTTGTTGCTATGGTGGGCAACCCTTCCAAATTGTGAAAGCTTGGGTTTTTTTCCCTTCATTGTTGAGATCTTCAATTCTAAGAAAGCATCTCCTGCAATTTCTCAGGACACCCCTAGCTTGCCTCATTTCTTTTTTTAAATTGTTTTTATTATACATTTTCATTTATTATACATCATGTTTCCATTTCTGCAATGACAGTGTACTGTTGTATCAAATCTCATTTGAGTATACACAGTTTTATACACCCTGATTGTAACCATTTTTCTCATAATTCTACAATGTAATTTCTTTTGAATATACATATTATTTTACATTACAATTATAACCATTCTCATATTTATATCATATAGTCTTCACCTCTAGTCACTCTATAGACTATCATCTGGTCAAGTACAATCTATTAGTAATATTACTTATAGCGTATATCCTTATATATATATATATCTATATGTATGTATTTACTTCTATTTTGTCAATCTTTTTCCATTATAGAGTTACTAATCTCTGATTCTATTTTCTAACCATTTGTACAGTAGATCCCATGTTAAATAATACTCTGTTTCCTCTTTATCCTTAATTTCCATCATTAACCTATCCATTTCGGCACATTCTAATATTTTTTTAAATATCTTTTCACCTGTAGTTACACTTTCGTTTTTCCAGTTTTGTGCATATGTGATTCTAGCTGCTGTTAGTACATGTAATATTAAGTATGTAATTCTTTTATTGTATTTCCCCGGCAGTATACCTAATAAGAACAGTTCTGGTTTTAGATCTATTTGTTGTGCTGTCATTGCTTCTAATCACGTTTTTATCTTTAACCAATATTTTTTTTTTTTGCTGTTGGACAGGTCCACCACATATGGCAATCAGAT
>NW_020717238.1:96752-113145 GCF_900518725.1 Notechis scutatus
CATTTTGGCCAGGAGCCATTTTCTTGGAGCGCTTCAATAAAAGGAAACAAAACCGGCACTTCGTGTCTGATGTCCTTCATTGACCTCAGACCCAGGGCTGGGCTCCAAAAATTTTAGCAATGGGTTCTCTGCCTGGTGGCTGGGTGGGCCTGGCCATGGTGGGCGTGGCCTAGTCGGCCTCCTGCACCACGGCAGGGAGGGCATTTTTTTGCCCTCCCGGGGCTCCGAAGGCTTTCCTCGAGCCTCCAGGAGGGCAAAAATGGCCTCCCTGGGCTCCAGAGGCTCTCTGGAAGCTGGAAACAGGCCTGTTTCCCGGCCTTTCAGAGCCTCCAGGAGGCCTGTTTTTCACCCTCCCTGAGCCTCCACACGGGCCCTGTGCTTACCTGCATCCAAAAGGGCCACGTGGGGACTCCAGGGAGGGGAGGGGAGGGGTGGGCGGGGCCAGCCAGGAGTGGGATTTGGGGGTTCTCCAAACTGTGCAGAATCTTAGCTAGGGGTTCTCCTGAACCCCTGCGAACCCCAAGCACCCACCCCTGCTCAGACCTGAACTGGGGGCAACACAGGAAGTTGTATGTTGAGGACTATCGGTATCCCCCAGGTCAGTGACAGGCCTTTCCGTTGCACTCTTGCACCTGCAAAAGCTAAACACTTGAATTTGAGCTTCCAGTTTCTCCTTTTCAACTCAAAGCTCCTTCATGCCTTCGTGGTTGGGAAGGCAACGTTGGAAAGAGAGGTTGTGAAAGTCACCTGCTTCGAGGGACAGACGAGGGATATTATCCAGCAAATAGATTAATAAATCAATTTTCCTGCAGAACTGCCAGCAAGAAAGACTTTAGTTCCTTTCAATTTTCGCAACCACTCGGCAACCACTGAAGAGAAAACACGTCCTGGCCCTGTGATCGTATGCCAAGCGGATTCTGCCGCCTTCCAGCCAAACATGGTTTCTGGGAAGCTGCTGGCAATGTTGGCCTTGAGCCCAGATAAGGTGCATGGCAGACAAAAGTCTGCCTTTGCAAACATCCCAGCCATGGAGAGACTCTGTTTGGGTAGCAGGAGGAGGAGGAGGAAGAAGAAGAAGAGGTGGAAGAGGGAGGAGGAGGATAAGAAGGAGGAGGGAGAAGAAAAGGAGGAAGAGGAGGAGGAGGAGGAGGAGAAGGAGAAGGAGAAGGAGAAGGAGGAGGAGGGGAAAGAAGGGCAGCCAAAAAATGATTTGCCTTTTGGTCAAATATCGTGACAATATTTTCTGCCTCACATCTTCCACACTAGGTTCACATTAAGTTCTTGATCAGTTTAGCATCAGTATCCTCTTCCATCAAGGACCCCGGACATGGCAGGTGAAGGAGAGGCAGAAAAAAGTAAACTAGGAGTAGCTACAAGGGATTAGCATTCCCTTGCAGCCAGTCCTAGGAGTAGTTTACTCCAACTAGTCTACTCCAATTAGTTCTATGCCAAGGAGGAATCCCTGGATTCTCAGCATCTCTATATCAAAGCCAGAAGCTTAAGTGGGAGTAGAGTTACCTTCCGGGTAACATGCTTGCAAAAATATCCTCCCAAATGGGAACAGAAACCTAAGTGGCATAGTGGTTAGAAGGTAGTATTGCAGGCTAACTCACTGCTCACTGCCAGGAGTCTGATCCTGACCGGCTCAAGGTTGACTCAGCCTTCCATCCTTCCGAGGTCGGTAAAACGAGGACCCAGATTGTTGGGGGCAAATAGGCTGACTGTAAAACCCCTCCGAGAAGGCTGTAAAAGCACTGTGAAGTCTAAATGCTATTAGTGCTATTGCTAATTTCATTTAATGGAAAGTGAACTCAAATTCTGCTGGCCAACGTGAAGCCAGCCAGGCTGTTTTTCCTGGCCATAGCATGAAAATGGCTTGCTGTCATCTTTTTCTGATGCTGATGTGGAATGACTGCCCAGTTTCACTCCAAGAATTGGCATTTCCGGGTGTTTTGACATCCAAATATTAATCAGGCCCATGCCGGGTTAACTTCCAAGCCCAGACAGGGTGAGCCGAATGCTGCCATTGCATTTTCACAGAATTAAAATGAAATAGAATTCATATTATGACTCTTTAGTAGTGCATATATTCACTGCCCCTAAGCAAATAGCTTTGCTGACTGGGGAATTCTGAGTGTTGAAGTCCGTACATCCTAAAGTGGATGAATTTGAGAAACAATGCTCTAGTTATTTTTCCTCTTCTAGTATGTAGACAATCAGCTAACCCCTATTTCTGAACTTTAAACAAACAACTTATTTAGAGCATGTGAGGGATGGAAGCAAATTTTTGAAAAAACAAGATACAAACCGTATTATCGATTACGGCAATTCCTCTTATTTTTCTGGCTAAGAAAGGACAGGCTGCCCTACTCATCCTACCCCCCCCCCTGCAAACTTTCTATGTCATTCACTGTTATGCAAACATCCATCTTCATAAAGGCAGCATTTCTCATTATTTCATTTCCATGCCAAGAAAAGCTTCACTCGCGGAATTTCCATCTGTCTAGGGAGCAAGCAAATGCTTCTCCTTGCAGTGATTAGGAATGCAAACAATGTGGAGTTTAAGATTTTGGCACATAGCTTTCCTTGGCATCTTGCCACGCTTCTAAATGTTCCCGCTAGCTGAGAAAAAGAGTAATTTTTGAAATTCTCTCTCTGTGTGTGACTTCAATTCTTGTCAGTTTAGAGGGCCTTTTCAACCTGATTTTTCAAACGGTGCCCACATCACTTCCTTGAAAGGAAGAAGTTTGTGAATCTATCCTGGCACAGATTATCCAAAAAACTCAGCTCTACCTTCTGTTTTCTTATTGCATTCTAGTTTCAACATTTAGATTAGAAAAGCCTCCCCACCCCCAAAAAAAGCCAATGTAATCCTTGGTTGCATTAACAGAGGGATAGAATCAAGATCACGTGAACAGACATGAACACCAGGCCCTATCCAACAAAATGAAATTCAGTGTAGAGAAAAGTAAGTTTTTACACTTAGGCAAGAAATATCAAATGTACAGGAACAGATTAGGTGAAACCTGGCTCAATAGCAGTTACTGTGAGAGTCCTGTGAGATCTTGGAGTCCTAGTAGACAATCACTTAAATATGAGCTAGCAGTGTGCGGCAGTTGTCAAAAAAGCCAACACAATCCTTGGTTGCATTAAGAGAGGGAAAAACTCAAGATCATGTGAAGTGTTCACTACTTTACATTATGATTTTGATTGACTGTTTCCTAGTAGGATTTGATTGCTTATTGTACCCTATGACTATTATTAAGTGTTATTTATACCTTATGATTCTTGATGAATGCATCTTTTGTTTTATTTACACTGAGAGCAAATGCACTAAGACAAATTGCTTGTGTGTCTAATCACACTTGGCCAATAAATCTATTCTATTCTATTCTATTCTATTCTATTCTATTCTATTCTATTCTATTCTATTCTATTCTATTTATAACACCTTAGTAAGACCACTCTTGGAATACTGCATCCAGTTTTGGTCTGGAATGGGACAACTCACTGCAGCTAACTTGCTGTGGCCAACTCAACATGGCCAACTCACCGAGGGACAATTTAACAATTCAAGTTAATTATTTAAAATAAATAAAAAATATTTTAAATTTTTGTCATTCGTATTTCATTCTGTCCTTCTTTTTGCATCCTTTCTTTAAGGATTCTATTCCACCATTTCTTTGATATTAGCATAACTTTTGTCCTGCACTTTGTCCTGTGGTGAGTTGGCCGCGGTGAGTTGGCCATGGCTAGTTGGCCATGACCAGTTGGCCACAGTGGGAAAGAATGCAGAGAAGAGCAACAAAGATGATTAGGGGTCTAGAGGCTAAAACATATGAGAAATATTTGCAGGAATTGGGTATAGCTAGCTAGCCGAATGACGGGAAGGATGAGGGATGATACGCCAGCAGTTTTCCAATATTTCGGAAGTGGACTGTTCCAAAAGAAGAAGGAATCAACCTATTCTCCAGAGAACCCGAGGGTAGGATAAGAAGTAAGAGACGGAAGGTTATCATGCTTTGAGGGCTACTTTAGATCTCTGAAAAAAGAGGTCCAACCTAAAATTAAGGAGAAATTAATTAATCCAATTAATCAATGGAACGCTTGCCTCCAGAAGTTGTGGCTGCTCCATCACTGGATGTCAGGATTCTGGCAGTTACCCCCATTTAAGTCCATGAATCTCAAGCCAAAATTCCAAAACTTCAAAAGGATTTATTGGGAGTTAACATGTCTGGCACTGCCTGAGTGTAGCCGACTCTGAGACACCTCATTCATTATCACCCTTGACCCTGGTTTTCCCTCCACCCCCTGGGTGTATCATAATTCATATTCTCCAATGGGACACATCCATAGCCAAGAGTCATCAATCACACTCTCCGGTTAGAATTTTGTGCGGTAGAAACTTCAGTCACCTAGTTACTATCTTTGAAAACATTGATGGAATGCAGTTTGGGTTTTGCAAGTTACCGCACTGCTCCCCCCCTCCCTTTCTGTTGGCAACTCTAACAAGACCATAGAAATATTTTACGAGTTGACACTTGGAGGTGCTACAGGTCAACATCATATGCAGTAAGTCTTCCACTGCTTAGCCTGAATCTCCTTCCCTATAATTCAGGGGTGTCAAACTCAAGGCCCATGGGCTGCATCCGGTCCACGGGGTGCTTAGATCTGACCTGCTGGACCACCCTGGAATTAGCGAGGGTGCTTCTTCTAAGCGAAAATGGAGCTCAGGAGGGCTGCATGCACCCCAGCCCTCAGGTCCATTTCCACTGTCAGAGGGCTGCAGGAGGCAGTGACAGCTGAAAATGGGGCGTTGAGCTGGCCACGCCCCCTGGCCACCTCAAGGTCAAACATAACCCTGATGCTGCCCTCAATGAAATTGAGTTTGACACCCCTGCTATATATAATTAATGATTCATTAATTCTGGTCCCGCTCTTTGAGGCAGCAGAAGGTAAATCTCCTGGATGACGACCCTTCAAATATTTGGAGACTACTGCTGTATTTCTTCTCATTCCCCCCACCTGTAGTTTAAAATCAACATCTGGAAATCGGCAACTATTATTTTCTAATTGGTGCATCTCTGCAGGGAGGAAGGGGGTTTTCTTTGACCTGAAACCATCCCTCCCTAATCTCAGGTGCTTTTTGGGACCATCTGTGGTTACAACCTAATAAGAAGAGGGTGTGGGGGGAAATCACTCTTCACATGCTCAAAAGGCATCCAGGGAGCCATGAGAAGCCTGGTTGGGAAATCAGAGTCTTTTAGAGCAGGGGGTCTCCAACCTTGGCAACTTTACGACTTGTGGACTTCAACTCCTAGAATTTCCTCAGCCGGCATATGCATATGCTGGCTGAGGAATTCTGGGAGTTGAAGTCCACAAGTCGTAAAGTTGCCACGGTTGGAGAAACCTGTTTTAGAGCTGAAATAGCAGACGTACCTTCCCTCGGATCTCTCCTTGGGGGTTCGCTTTGGTGCTGACTTGCAGGAAGGCTGTGCCTTGGGCTAAGTGCCGAAGCAGCTCTGCGTCCAAGTCCTTCACCACTCCCTGGGCCTAAGAAGGAAAAACAAGTACCTCAACAGAGTTCCAGGACAGGACGCAGGGAATTCTCAACTTAACAACCCGGAATACTGCATCCAGTTTTGGTCACCACACTATAAAAAAAAGAGGTTGAGACTCTAGGAAAAAGTGCAGAGAAGAGCAACCAGGAGGATGAGGGGACTGGAGGCTAAAACATAGGAAGAATTGTTGCAGGAACTGGGCCTGGCTAGTCCAGTGAAGAGAAGGACCAGGGGAGACATGATAGCAGTCTTCCAATATTTGAGGGGCTGCCGTAGAGAGGAAGGGGGTCAAGCTATTTTCCAAGGTACCTGAAGGCCAGACAAGAAATAATGGATGGCAGCAAACAGACCAATAAAACCCCTTCCTATTTCCCCCATAGCAACAACCTTGTGAGGTGGGCTGGGCTAAGAGAGAGGGGGAATAATGGGAATAATTTATTCTGAGTCTATGCGGCCATTCCCCAGAGTGGGTGTTCAGTGAACCTCTGGCAAAAGACACAGCAAGCTTAATTTCCAAACGCAGGGAAAAATGGAACAAGCTCAGGCAAATTGTTCATAGGTTCCATGCTGGCCTTACCCGTTCTTTCCTTGGGCTACCTACCAAGAAGGAGCTCTCTGGAAAAAATTAAGCTGGCAGAACATTAAACTGAGAGCAGATAATTAGATGCATAGTGTTGGAGGGAGGGAGGGACAGAGAGAAAGAGATAATGAGATAGAGAAATAGATAGATAGATATGGAGGAAGGGAGGGAGACAGGGACTGAGAGACAGAGAGATAGAAAGATAATGAAAGAGATAAATAGATGGATAGATAGATGATAGATGGATGGATGGATGGATGGATGGATAGATAGATAGATAAACAGACAGACAGACAGACAGACAGACAGACAGACAGACACTGAGAGACAGAGAGATAGAGATAACGAGAGAGAGAAATAGATGATAGATAGAAAGATAGATAGGGAGGGAGGGACGGAGGGACGGACGGACTAAGAGACAGAGAGAGAAATAATGAGAGAGAGAGAGATGGAAGGAGGAAGGGAGACAGGGACTGAGAGACAGATAGAGAGAGATAATGAGAGAGAAATAGATGGATGATAGATAGATAGATAGATAGATAGATAGATAGATAGATAGATAGATAGATAGATAGATAGATAGATAGATATAGATGGATAGATGGATAGATGGATAGATGGATATAGATAGATAGATAGACGCACACACAGAGAGAGACATGGAGAGATAGAGAAAGAGGGATACATGGATAGACTGATAAACAGACAGACAGCAGGACAACACATTTCCAGCCAAAAGCTGGAAACCACTTACCACTAAACCACTTACCTCTGTGCCATAGAAACTTCTCAGCAGCCTCCTGTGCTCGGGGAGGCTGGTCTCGTGAATCTCTCCCAGTTCGGCAAAGCCATGCAGGTGAGCGCTCACGGTGCCATCATCTGCCCTGCCCAGGCCGGCCACCACAATTTCATAGTGCAGATGGCAGTGACTGTCCAAGGACACCCAGGCGCGTCCAGCAGAGCCCGTGTGCACCGCAGGGGATACAAATTGGCCGGCCAGAAGGATAGGAAATTCTACAGGACGAAAGACACACAAAGTGATCTATTCCCGAGTGCCGGTTTGTGGTCTTATTAACAGGGGAAGGCGCCCAATGCTTTGGCTCCCATCTCCCCCGATCCTTTAGCCACTTGCCATACTGGCCAGGCCTGACTGCAGCACATCAGAAGCCCTTTACCCATAAAGGAGAATATCAGGGTTGACATGATGGTGCTCTCTGAGCATGCTTGTTTTCTTGCAGACGTTTCATGACCCAACTAGGTAACACCATCAGTGCTAGTAAGGAGTGCTGTTTGCTGTCAAGTTTATGTTCTGGTGGCTTTCTCAACACATAGACAGAATTAACCATAGTTTCAATTGGAAAAAATGTGACATTCCTAGACCAGGCCAAGTCCCCCCCCCAAAACCCAGGAATTTCTAGAAGCCTGGTGCTCTGACAAATTATTTTATCATATTATTTTGCGAAGCTTCTTCTCCGGTAACATCGAATTGCTAACTAGGGCATACAAAACCTTTGCCGGACCAATCCTTGAATACAGCTCGTCTACCTGCAACCCGCACTGTATATTGGACAATTGAGTGGGTTCAGAGATATTTCTCAAGAAAAGTACTCCACTCCTCCACTTACAATAGAATTCCCTATGCGTCCAGGCTTGAAATTTTGGGCTCGGACAATCTGGAACTGCGCCATCTGCGGTCCAATCTAAGCATAATACACAAAATTGTCTGCTACAATGACTTGCCTGTCAATGACTACTTCAGCTTCAACCACAACAATACACGGGCAAAACAACCAATACGAACTCAAGGTGAACTGCTCCAAACTGGATTGCAGAAAATACGACTTCAGCCACGGAGCGGTCAACGCCTGGATCGTCCTACGCGACTCTGTTGTTACAGCCTCAAACTGTCTACCGTGGACCTCGCCCCATTCTTAAGAGGTCCTTAAAGGGGGCGTGCATAAGAGCACCAGCCGTCCCTGCCTTACTGTCCCCGTTTGTCTGTATTTATTCCCTTTGACCTTGTTTATGTTCATACTTGCTTTCTTGTACATGTTTGACAAACAAATAAAATAAATACTAAATAAAAATAAAATAGATCAGCCATCAACAGACACATAGACATCAACAACATCTACAGACTATGCAAAGGAAGCAGTCAACCAGCCCCAAAGAGAAAAATACTACAGCACCCCCGCTCCCCCCACCAGTGATCCAAAGCCAGATCAGCATAGATTAACTCCAAGGTTAACTTCAGATAAACAATCAAGTAAGCGATACCCCAGTCCAGAAACTCCCAAAGAGCCCTTAGTAAACAACCCAACCAAAAAAATCCACACCCACACAGACAGGCAAGACACCAGAATATAAACTGACAGCAAACGGCACTCCCTTACTAGCACTGATGATGTTACCTAGTTGGGTCATGAAATGTCTACAAGAAAAGAAGCAAGCTCAAAGAGCACCAAGGAAGCCCTTTAAGTTAACCTTTGCAGCTTGGAGGCCTGGGGTGGATAAGAGAACTGCGCCGTGTGAGCTGTGGGCTGGTGGGTGCATGCGTGTGCATGCAGCTCTTGCGCAAGTGCCAAGCCAGGCCTCACGTGCGCAGCTCAACCTGCATGAGCAGTGGGCTGGCACGCACCTGTGGGATTGCCCTCCTGCCTGCCACATGGGCAAATTGAGCAGCATGTGTACGTTCACACGATCAGCCCAGTCACTTGTGCAGCCCAATTCTTACTAGGGCAAGGCCTAATAGTGGGCTGCGGCCCAGAGGTTGGGGGCTCCTGTTGTGGACTTCAACTCCCAGAATTCCTCAGTCAGTATGGCTGGCTGAGGAATTCTGGGAGTTGAAGTCCATAAGTCTTAAAATTGCCAAGTCTTGTGGACCAGTGGTCCCCATCTTTGTGGATTGGAGGCCTGAGGCAGGAAGAGAACTGGGCCATGCAAATGGCAGGAGGGGACCCCTGTTGTGGACTTCAACTCCCAGAATTCCTCAGTATAGCTGGCTGAGGAATTCTGGGAGTTGAAGTCCACAAGTCTTATTAAAGTTGCCAAGTTTGCCCTCCCCCCACCCCCCCACACACACATTATCTGGCTCCGCAATTTCACACACTTTGCATACGAGTACCTTGATAACGGGCCAAGCGTCCGTTGTAGAGCATGGAGTTTATCTGTCCACGCAATTCTCCATCCTCAAAGTCCTTGGTGGCGACATTTAAGAAGAGCTCGTTCTGCAGCAGCATGTGGGCATCACGCCCGCTGGCTTGTGTCCAGGAGCCACTGGCCTGAAAATAACAAAGATGGCACGAGAGAGAATCAAATGTACAAGGCTTGGGGTTTTTTTTTGTTTTTGTTTTTTGTCGAGTGTGAATTCCAAGAGCGGGCAAAGAGGAACAATGCATTTCACACATTTTCTGATGTTTGCTGCACCAAGCTGGCTGCCTGTCTCCAATCCCCAAGACCACCCACCCTTCTGCCAGCCAACGCTCACCGTGCCATCCCTGTAGCTGTGGGTCATGTCATACAAAATGCTGCGTTTATTTCTTCGGCGGGGTTTGGTTTCCAAGGTGACGCCAATCACCTCGCTTCCTGTCCCGGCTACCTGGATCTAGACAGAAGATTGTCCCAAAGGAATGTTCAAAGCCACATTAACTGAATAACAGAATAAAAGAATGTCAGAAAGAACCAACAGAGGAACACAATCACAGGATAAGAGAGTTGGAAAGGGACCTCGGAGATCTTCTAGTCCAGGGATTTCTGGATTTCTTTGAGGGCCGGATCAGCATCGTACTTCTCCGCTGTGGGCCGGCCAGGTGGGGGGGAGACAGGAAGGACATCTCCTGCAGCACCCTGCCAGTCAAAACAGGGTGTGTGTGGTGGGGGGGGTCGTGTGTGCCCACCCGTACCCTGTTTTCGGCCTGGATGGCCTCCTGCAGCACTTTGCCAGGGGCTCCCACACTCCATTTTGGCTGGCAGAGTGCCGCAGGAGGCTATCCAGGCTGAAAACGGGGCATTTAGGGGAGGAGCTGCATGCAACTCCCTCGTGCCCCATTTTGGCTGCCAGAGGCACTGTCGTGCCCCTGGTGGAGACTGACTCTGAGGGAGAGGAGGAACAGCCGACAGGGAGTGGAAGTGTGGCTCCGGAGGTTGGGGAAGAGGCTGGGGAAGGGCAGACAGAGGAGGACCCAGGTCCATCCCCTCTCCATCCTAGGGCACGCTGGGAGGAGAGGATAAGGGAGAGACGTGGTCTACTCGGGAGGAGAGGGCCTTGATCCTCTTCATGGGGCTGCAGCTGTGACAACTGAATAAGAGGACGGACATGCATACGGGCGAACGCTGGAAACAAAGCGTGGAAATATCTCTAGTTTATGGTTCCTCTCTGAGTTTGGTGTCCTTCCCAGTGTGTGTTATCTGTGGACGTCCTCCAGCCCTCATCTTGCATGGTTTATGTTGCTTTTTTTCCCTTCTTCTTGTAACTGTTTGTGTGGGAGTTTTTTGTCTTCCGACAAGAATATTCAGAGCTTGGAAGCAAAGTGAAGGAATAAAAGAGACTTCACCTGTTTTCTGTGACTGCGTTTGTTTTGTATCCCACCCTGGGTCATCACAGGTACCATGGGCCGGTCCTTTGCTATTTCCAGGCTGGCCCCACATGCCAGATTTAAGTAGCCTGCAGGCCGTATGCGGCCCATGGGCCTTGAGTTTGATACTTCTGTTCTAGTCCAACCTCCTACTCAAACAGGAGACCCTAAGCCATTTCATACAAATGGTTGTCCAATCTCTTCTTAAAAACTTCCAGTGTTGGAGCCTTCACAACTTCTGGAGGCAAAATTGTTCCACTGCTTAATTGTTCTCCCTGTCAGGAAATTCCTTCTTAATTCTAGGTTGCTTCTCTCCTTGATAGTTTCCATCCGTTGCTTCATTGACCTTGATATTTCTTGTGTTAATGTACTTTTCCCCATCTGTTCACAACAAAACACAAACTTGCCAAAGTTGGCAGCAGCTTTCTTCCCTGCTGTGTCCCGATGACAACGTCCCCAATTCTAATGGAGTACAGATAGTCTTCAACTTGCAACGGTTTATTTAGTGACTATTCGAAGTTACAAATGCATTGGAAACAGTAACGCATTATATCATTTTATTAATTGATTATTTGATTATTTTCTTCTATTATTAGTTTTATTTTTTATATATGCTGTTTTTATATTCATGTAAGCCGCCTTGAGTCGCCATGTGCGAATAGGCAGCAATATAAATTTTCTAAATAAGTAAATAAACCCATCACCCTTTCCTTACACTTACAACCATTGCAGCGTCCCAGGAGGTCACAAGGTCACAAAAGATTATCATATGATCTCGGGACACTGCAACCACCATAAATATGAACCAAGTGTCCACATTTTGATCATGTGACCATAGGGATGCTTGCAATGGTCATAAGACTGAAAAACGGCCATACGTCCTTTTTTTTCCAGTGCCGTTATAACTTCAAAGCCACCAAGTGAATGGTTGCAAGTGGAGGATTGCCTGTATGCAGTATAGCATCATCAGGGACTTCCAACAAGGTGTTTAGGAGCTGTACACAATTGTGAGGCCAAAATTGTGCTCTCCTGCTATGATCTCAAGTGCAAGCTATCAGCCATGCCAGCAAAAGTTGTCTCCTAGTGTTGTGGCTCGACAGTGGCTAGCGGAGCTGGCAGCAGAGTCAGACAGTGAAGAGGTTGGGGAGGAACCTGGGCCAGTCCTGGAGGCTGAGAAAGGCTCGGGCGAGGGCTCTGCGTCAGAGGCAGAGATGGAGCCAGGGCAAAGGCTGGCAGTTATCAGCTGCCTTCGGAGTCGGACAGCAGTGAGGTGGGGGAGCAGCTGGAGCTGGTTCCCAGCCTGCGCGTGCACAGAGCTGCCAAAAGGAAGGAACAATTAAGAACTCAGGGTCAATGTGGGAGTAAGGCCACAGGTGAATTGTGAATGACCCCTCCCATAGGGATTAAAAGAGAAGCAAAAGGGGAGGGGGCTTTTGCAGGAAACAATTCGTTCGTTGCAGCATTGTGAAGATCTGTTTGTGCATCTCAGGGACTCTGTGCCTGAGTCCTTCCTTGTCAGCACTACATTTGAAAATATTTACTTGGCAGCACTCCAGGCTAGATAAGGTCTGTGCTTATAATTAGACCCTTGAAAAACTGTTTGCCAGGCCTTTGGCTGAAGGTGAATGCAAGAAATCCACCTTCATTTAATAAAAGGAGTTTTGCCGGGACAAAAAGTCTGCTTAGTGCTTTTTGGGGGAAGCCTAGGTCAGAACACCTACCTGGTATTCCCATGTCCCATTTTCATGTAGCACAACCTTGGCAGAGCCCACTGCCCCTGTGTGAGTGGGTATCAAGGCATTGGCTCCACAAAGCACACTCTGTATGGCTGGAAGAGAAAGAGGGAGAGAAAGAAAGCGAGAGAGAGAGAGAGAAGGAGAGAGAAGTGATGTTTTTAGGATGACACAACATCGTTAGGTGAGCATGCTGATGGGGGAATTCTGGGAGTTGAAGTCCACATATCTTACAATTATGTGTAGAGTAGTTACAACCCAGATTTGAAATTCCGACAGAGGGAGGATTCTCGTGGTTATGTGACTGTACAGGTAGTCCTCGACTTATGACCACAATGGAGCCCAAAATTTCTGACATGAAGTGAGACCATGGTTAAGTAAAGTTTGCCCCACATTATGGCACTTTCTTTGCCATAGTTATGATTTTGATGTCAGGGTCTCGACGATTGCCCTAATTAAATCATGAGCTTCGAGCCAGCTTTAAAAAGAATTCAAAAGATTTATTAGGAGCAACACGTCCGGCACTAACCCCTATGAAGCCAATTCTTGAGATACGTAATTTACTATCATTACTATCACCTATGACCCTGTTTCTCCCCCCCCCCCAACCCTCTGAGTTTGTCATATATCAGATTCTCCAACGAAACACCTTCACGGGCTGGGTGTCATTCAATCACGTTCTCCAAAGAAAGATTTTTGCATGCGGAAGATCCAGTAGCCTAGGCTACAATCTCCACAAGATAAGCGTGGAATGTGCTTCTGGCCTTCATCTGCCGCACTGCTCCCTCAGGCCTTTCCCCCCCTCCTTATAATGTCAACTTGGAAACAGGCATAGGAATGATTGATGAGTTGACATTTGATCATGTGGCCATTGGGTCGTAAGTATGAAAAACGCTCATTTTTTTTTCAGTGCCATTCTAACGTCAAACGTTTACTAAATAAATGGTTGTAAGCAGGGAGGGGATTCAAGAATCCCAGCAACCGGTTCGCTGCACGGTTGCTGGGTGGGCGTGGCCATGGCGGGTGGAGCCTATAGGAACTTCCAGTTTTCGGTTTCCGGTGGGCGTCCAGAGCCCAAGGGAGGCCATTTTCACCCTCCCAAGGGTCCAGAGGCCTCTCCCCGGCCTCTGGACGCCCACCAGAAGGTACAAACAGGCCCATTCTGCCACTTTTGGTTTTTCCAGGAAGGCCGTTTTTTGGCCGGGCCTTTGGAAGGATGAAAATGGCCTCCTCTGGGCTCTGGAGGCCCTTCAGAAGCCGGAAAGAGGCCTGTTTCCAGACTGCCAGAAGGCCCAGTTTTCCTCCTCCCAGAGCCTCCGCGCAGACCCTGCACTTACTTCCATCGAAAATGGTTCGCATGGAGACTCCTGGGAGGGGAGGGGTGTGGTGGGTGGGGCCAGCCATCAATTGAAATACCAGTTCGGCAAACCAGATGTAACTTTAACATCCAGTTCACCCAAACCGGTCTGAACCAGTAGAGTCCCACCCCTGGTTGTAAGTTGTTGAGGTAATTCCCCGTTAGGAGAATGAGCACATACAGGGAGACGTATTTGAGAGTAGTGTTTGAATAATACACATACAGCACACAGATACAGTGTACAGTAAATGTAGGTTTTTACTTCCAGAAAGGTTTAAGCAAAAGTCCAAAATAAGCAATCCAAAGTCATTCACAAGTTAAATCAGTCAGTTTTCATCCAGGGATAATCCAAATATCAAATTCCAGTGTCAAAAACAGTTCAGTATCAGACTTACATCAAATCCAATAATATCAGTCAATTAGGAAAAATGGAGGAACAGCAATACTTTCCAACAGAAGGAAACAGAGATACTCACTCAGACACACTCTCTTCTGAGACTAAGACCAAACAACCCGTGTTTCTGGCTCCATCTTATGGCCGTTTGAGAAACCACACCCAACTAAAGTTTTGCATTTTCTTAAAGATACAGTTTTAAAATGTTTATCTTGGTTTATATATTTCTAACCCAAATAGCTGTTAGGTGACTTATATTCCTAACATAAGTCATGGACGGCCAGTATTTTAAGTTCATGAAACTGATCTCTCTCTTTTTTTTCCTGGCTACATCAGTGCCAAAAGCTCAGAAACTCTACGAGGAGAAAAAGTAGCCGGGATGAATAAAGTCCCATTGGACCCCACACGGTCACTCACTGTCACAGCTTCTCCGGATCGCGATGTGCCCAGCTAACTTGCGACGGACTCCACTTTCCACCTCTGCGGTCATCCTCAGCTGTCCTTGAGCCAGCCAGCGCATCTCCTGACTTCCCAGTTCCATCAGCACCTCTGCAAAATCGGGGTCCTGGGGAATGACAGCCAAAGCAGGCAAGCAAACAGCAGCAGCTTCATTAAGTGTTCCCCAAGCCTCTCCCCAAAAAACAAGGTTTTAAAATGTCGGCTTACCTGTAAGGTGACATTAGCCAGAACCTGCCTGAGAACATTGTCCTGGTGTAGGATTTGCACCCTGAGAGGGATCCGATCGGATTCTGCAAGGAAGCGGAGAGACACAATTCATGTCACATGGTTAGTCCTCGACTTACAATCATTCCTTTAAGGACCGTTTGAAATTAGCATTGCGCTGAAAAAAGTTGTAACCAGTCCTTGCACTAACGACCATCGCGGGATGTCCATGGCCACACGATTGCAATCTGGTTGCTTGGCAACCAGCTCACATTTCAGACTGTGGCAGGATCCCAGGGTTAGAACACTTCATCAGTAGAACAACTTGCCTCCAAGTAAGAGGTAAGCAGAGACTGGACAGCCAGTTGTCTGAAATGGTATAGGCCGCAGGGGTCTTCAAACTTGGCAGCTTTAAGACTTGTGGACTTCAATTCCCAGAATTCCTCCTCCAGTCATGTTAGCTCAGGAATTCTGGGAGTTAAAGTCCACAAGTTAATTAAACTTGCCAAGTTTGAAGACCCTTGGTGTAGGACAGTGGTGGCTAACCTTTTTGGGCTCCTGTGCCGAGAAGGCAATGCGTGCAGTCCCCCCGCCCTCTGTGCATGCGCGGGGTCACCCCCGCTGGCCCCTTTCTGGAAATACAGGAAGTGACGAAACTGGCCTGTTTTTCGGCCTCCAAAGGCTGCAGAGGCTTCCCTCGAGCCTCCGGGAAGCCGAAAAAGGCCTCAAACAGGCTGAAAATCAGCTGGGAGGCGTGCGCATGGACAGTGAGGTAAGTTTGGCTGGGGCTCGCGTGCTGGTGTTAGGGATAACATTGTTTACCCTAACTGGTTTGGGTAAAAAATAATAAATAAGTTATCATGGTTTGTTGGTTAAAGTGTGTGTAACTTTAACTACAAGAATGTAATTAAGGGTGTGGTTGTAAAAGCACCATAAAAGAAGCAAGTCAATTGCAGGTCTCTCTCTCTGGCTTAATGATCCCTAATTACTGGATGGATTGATGACTGCGTTGTTTTTCTTACTGGAACGGAGGAGAGAAAGGAGTGTTGATTTCTCAATGGAGAGAAGAGATAATACGGACTGATTTATTGTAAGTGAACTGACATTGGCTATTCAACATGGACTTTGCAAATTGAGTATCCTCGACTGGACTGACTAAAATGATACATGACTAATGGACCATTTATTTTGACCATGCTATAATTCCTAATGGAATAAACTATATTTTTGATAGCACAAGCGTATCTGTTTTTTACTGCGTGTTAACTAAAATACAAACTTATCTCACACATTTACCTGTCTGCCTATCTGACTACGCTACACATTCTGTTTAGTTTGTTTTCCTTAACACTCGTTGGGGAATTCAGGCTTAACAGCTGGCACAAATGGCTCTGCATGCCATAGGCTCGCCATCATGGGTATAGGGTTTCCTACCTGAGCAAGGGGTTGGACTAGAAGACCTCCAAGGTCCCTTCAAACTTTGTTATTCTATTCTATTCTATTCTATTCTATTCTATTCTATTCTATTCTA
>NW_020717239.1:20253-38397 GCF_900518725.1 Notechis scutatus
CTCTCTCTCTCTCTCTCTCTCTCTCTCTCTCTCTCTCTCTCTCTGTCTCTGTCTCTGTCTCTGTCTCTGTCTCTCTCTCTCTCTCTCTCTCTCTCTCCACCTACCTACCTACCTACCTACCTACCTACCTACCTATCCATCCATCCATCCATCCATCCATCCATCCATCCATCCATTCATCTGGTTCTTGGTGCTCTCTGAGCTTGATTGTTTTCTGGCCAATGTTTCATTACCCAACGAGGTAACACCATCAGTCCACCAGCTTGGGTAATGAAATATCTTACAGAAAAAATACCCAGCTCAGAGAGCACCAAGGACCCCACTACCCCAGTCTCCTGCCTGAAATACAGTCTACCTGGTTATGTTATGGTACAGAGTTTCACATAAACCTCTTGCACCTTGGCTGACAATGGATAATCCAGCCACTGAGCCGTTTTGCAAAAGAAATTTTAAAAAAATTTAAAAAAAATGATGGCCTTTACTCTTGTCTCTACTCTTTTGTAGACTCAAGGATCTTAAAAACATAATCAGGAAGGTATAAGATAGTCCTTGACTTAGTTCACTTAGTGACCATTTGAATTTACACAGGCACTGTAAAATGTGACTTATGACCGTTTTTCAGTTATAACCTTTGCAGCATTGCTATGGTCATGTGATCAAAATTCACATAATGAAAATTCACATAAATATGGAAATTCACAAATATGAAATCACGTGATCATGTGATTAAAATTCACATAAATATGAAAATTCACATATGAAAATTCATCTAAATATGAAAATTCATCTAAATATGAAAATTCACATAAATAAAAAATCATATCATCATGTGATCGAAATTCACATAAATATGAAAATTCATCTAAATATGAAAATTCACATAAATATGAAAATCCATCTAAATATGAAAATTCACATAAATATGAAAATTCACATAAATATAAAATCACATCATTATGTGATCAAAATTCATCTAAATATGAAAATTCACATCAATATGAAAATTCACAAATATGAAATCATGTGATCATGTGATTAAAATTCACATAAATATGAAAATTCGCATAATATGAAAAGTCATCTAAATATGAAAATTCACATAAATATAAAATCACATAATTATGTGATCAAAATTCATCTAAATATGAAAATTCACATAAATATGAAAATTTACATAAATATGAAAATTCACAAATATAAAATCATGTGACCATGTGATTAAAATTCACATAAATATGAAAATTCGCATAATATGAAAAGTCATCTAAATATTAAAATTCGCATAAATATAACATCACATCATCGTGTGATCAAAATTCATATAAATATGAAAATTCACATAAATATGAAAATTCGCACAAATACAGACCAGTTGCCAAGCATCAACGCTTGGCAACTGGTTCATGTTTATGACTGTTGCTGTGTCCCAGGGTCACATGATTCCCCCTTAATAGCCAGATTCCCTTAATAACCAGATTACCAAATTATCAACTTTGGTGATCCACTTAACAACCAGGGCAGGAAAAGTCATAAAATGGGGTTAAACTCGCCTAAGAAGTGTTACAATTAACAACAGAAATTTTGGGCACAATTACAATCGTAAGTCGAGGATTTTTATAATCAGTTTTCTCTCCGTGGTAACATCCCCGGTTGCGACCCAGAGGCTGGACAAGCGAGGTCAGACCGAATAAATCACGCTGTGTTCGTTGGATAATATGTCGAAAAAGCAATTTTAGAGGAGGGGATCTCTCCCCCCTCTGCTCCAACAGAAGTATAAATCAGAAGCAGAATCGGGATAGAGCTGGAAGGGACCTTGGAGGTCTTCTAGCCCAGCCCTTCTACCCAAGCAGGAGATCCTATATACCACTTTGGACAAGTGACTGTCCAGTTGTTGGATCTCTCCTCCTCCTCCTTGTATGATCTGATTTTGAGCATGAATCTTTGAGTAAGGATGTGTAGAAGCCTCGTTGGAGAATTAGGCTGCCCTTAAAAATTGCACTGCCGCAGAATATAAATATTTATATATGGAACTGTCATAAATCTGTCAGCTTGGCTAACGTATGAGTTGCCAAGGTAACTTTGGGGAGATTTAAAAAATAATAATAAAAAATCAAACATTGAACAGCTCATAAGCCGGAGTTGTAGACTAGCTGGATTAAAAGAGAGGTGGGGGGAGGCAGAGAGGGAGACCAAAAGAGAAAGAAAGAGAAAAAGAAAGAGAGAGATACAGAGAGGGAGAGATAGAAAAAGAGAAAACGAAAGAGAAAAATAGAAAGAAAGAGGAAGAAAGAGAAAGGCCAACTTGACCAACTGACCACATAAGACCTTAATAGAATAACAGAGTTGGAAGGGACCTTCTAGGTCATCTAGTCCAACCCCTGCACCTACAAAAGCAGAAGAGACCTGAAACAAGACACTTAAATTGAAGTTCTACTGATGATGTTACCTAGTTTGGTGATGAAACATCCAGCAACTAAACAATTCCATCATTTCATGCCTTCAACCTGGACTGGACAGGTGGGAGATATGTTCTCCAGGGCAACGAAGGTGTTAACATGAATCCAGTCAACAGATTTGGTTGCCTCCTGGTCTGGAGATCAGGGGGCCTCCTTCCATCTTTCTCTCCCAGGAGGCAGAGAAAGTCCCCCATTAATATTGGCAGCAAGTTATTTCCTGGGTTCCCTTTGAGTCTAACATTAAGTGTGGCGTGTCCATCTTTGCATCTGTCACTTGCTGAATGTAATGGATGGGGAAAGCATGGCCAGAGTTGCAACGCAAAGGCAATCAAGCTCCTGAAAGCCAGACAAAGGAAGGTGATTTCCCTCTGCGTCCTCAGACATCAAAGAATTGGGATCCTAAAGATCAAAGGGGATATGGAGGACATATCTTCTTACCTTGGACAATCTAATTTAATCTCAAAAGCAAAATTGGGAATCAGGGCCTGGGAAGTATTTGGAAATGGGAACGGAATTCCAACGTGGTAGGTTAGACTGGAAATCTAAAAATAATCATTTCAAGAAGGAAATGAGAAATTTGTTAGCTAGGGTGGTTAAGGCACTAGACTAGATAGGAAAAAAAAAAAGTAAGTTCAAGTCCCAATTTAGCCATTCAAGCCGGCCGGATGACTTTGAGCCAATCACCAGGAAAAGTGAGTTCTAATCCCGCATTAGGCAGAAAAGCCCCTGGATATCTTTGGGCCAATGACCAGGAAAAGTGATTTGTAGTTCCAGCTTAGGCACACAAGACACACTTTGAGCCAATCACAGGGAGATGGTGAGTTCTGGTCCCTCTTTAGGCATGAAAATCAGCTGGGTGACTTTGGCCCAATCACCAGGAGATGTGAGTTCTAGTCCCACCTCAGGCATGAAAGTGAGCTAAAAACAAATCACAAATCACATCTATAACTCTCTCATGTGGATTCTACACACAGCTATTCCGTATGCTCACTATTTCCCTCTTAAAATGGTTGAAAATGTTCCAGGATTAATTTAGAATCAGTTTTCCAACAAATAATTCTTTCTCTGTTCTTTGAAGAGCTCAAGATTACACCACCTTTTGACCAAGATGACTTGGGTGGGGTGTTGGATTAGAACACCTGCAAGGTCCTTCCCAACCCTATTATGTTCCAGCTATGACTGATCTCAGATAGTTAATGTTAATCATGTTGATCAGAACAGATGTGGAAGGGACCTTGGAGGTCTTCTCGTCCAACCCATGGTTCAAGTAGGAAACCCTATATCATTTCAGACAAGCAGCTGTCCAGTCTCTTCTTCCAAGACCTCCAGTGATGGAGCACCCACAACTTCTCATGGCAAGCTGTTCCACTGATTAATTGTTCTAACAGTCAGGAAATTTCTCCTTAATTCCAGATTGCTTCTCTCCTTGATTAGTTTCCAACCATTGCTTCCTCTCCTGCCTTCGGGTTCTTTGGAAAATAAGTTGACCCCTCTCTTCTTTGTGGCAGCCCCTCAAATACTGGAAGACTGCTATCATGTCACCCTCAGTCGTTCTTTTCTCCAGACTGGCCATACCCAATTCCTGCAACCATTCTTCATATGATTGTGCTCATTGCACGGTTATATTTGCCAAGACAGTTGCGTATAGTAACTGAGATGGACAGCTGGTCATATCCACTTCCTGTTACAGAAACAGGGATTAGAGTTGAAAGTCGACATGATCACAAGAGGGACATCTTCCCGAACTACAAAAACAGCCCGGTGTGTTTTGAGACTGCTTTGCTATTCTCTTTAAAATTAAAAAGTTCTGGATTCCGATCAACAGCTGCATTCCATGCCAGATGGGACAATAAAATTGGAGGATAAACAGCAGAATGACCTTGTGTAAGACTATTCTTTATTCTGTTAAATGCATTATTCTATAGACTGTTAAATGCATTATTCTTTAGTCTGTTAAATGCATTATTCTTTAATGTGTTAAATGCATTATTCTGTAGTCTGTTGAATGCCTTATTCTGTAGTCTGTTAAATTTGTTATTCTTTAGTCTGTCAAATGCATTATTCTTTATTTTGTCCAAAGCATTATTATTTAACTGGTTAAATGTCTTATTCTTTAGTCTGTTAAATGTATTATTCTTTATATACTGTAGTCTGTCAAATTCCTTATTCTTTATCCTGTTAAATGTCTTATTCTTTAGTCTGTTAAATGCATTATTCTTTATTATGTTGTGCATTATTCTTTAGTCTGTTCAATGCATTATTCTTTAGTCTGTTAAACCCATTATTCTTTATTATATTGTGCATTATTCTTTAGCCTGTTAAATGCATTATTCTTTAGTCTGTTAAATGCATTATTCTTTAGTCTGTTAAATGCATTGTGTGCATTTGCAAGGCCAGGCTAAGCCACCAGCTGAAATGCAGGGGTAAAAATTAGAAAATCTTATGATAAGAGAGAAAATAGATTTTTTTTTATCTTGTTCAAAGGGTGCTTAAAATAAATACAGGCAGTCCTTGACTTATAACCATACATTTAGTGACCATTCAAAGTCTTGGCACTAAAAAAAAGTGACTTATGACCATTTTTCAGACTTAAGACCATTGCAGCATCCCCATGGTCCATTGATCAACATTCAGATACTTGGCAAATGATTCATATTTATGACAGTTAAAGTGTCCCAGGGTCAGGTGATTACCTTCAAACAAGTAAAGTCAGTGGGGAAGCCAGATTCACTTAACAATTATTAAAAACCGAAATGATTCACTTAGCAACTATGGCAAGGAAGGTGGTAAAATGGGCAAACCACACTGAACAACAGGGGTGGGATTCTACAGGTTCGGACCAGCTCGATAGAACCGGTTGTTACAATTCCGCGCAGTTCAGAGAACCGGCAAATCGGACCACTGGGGTCTCTCCCTCCCCTCCCCACTCACTCCACCCAGGAGGCTTCCCTGAGGCCCAGTCAGGGGTGTTATTTATTTTATTTTATTTGGTTTGTCAATTGCTCACAAGATAATAGGTATAAGTAAAAACATAGTTATGAATACATGGATATATGTAAGAAAAATAAAAGTAAAAATAAAGGGGGTTGGTGGAGGGAGAAGTGGCCTGAGAGCAGAGCTGGACCTTCCTTAGGATTGAAGCTTGTATTTTCCAGACTCAGGCAGCAGATTGCAGAAAGGTAGATCTCTGAATGAAGCTGTGATTCTGTGAGCAGCTCAATCTGCCTGACTGCTTTGCCTGATTTTAGGTAAAAGTTGCTCTTTTTTTAAAATAAAAAATTCAATCTTTACATATATATTTACAATATTTACAGACAAGCCATGCCCAGCCAGTCACATGACCACCAAGCCACACCCACCATTTAGGCCATGCCCACAGAACCGGTTGTGGAGAAATTTGAATCCCACCCCCGCTGAACAAATGGCTCACTTAGCAACATAACTTTGGGGATCAACTCTGGTTGTAAGTTGAGGACTAACTGTTTAAAAGGAAAAGCAGTGGTTTTCCTTTCGGGTTTGATGGATAAAGAGTTTGAAAGAAAATTTGTAAATTTATATTTATGTTCTAACATAAAGAGAAGAATCTATCTAGTTTTGTCTCAAAAATTTTGGTTTTAGGTTTTGAGATCTAGTGTGACTTTGTGGTGTTAGAAATGGCTTGAAATATTTAGAAAGGAAAAGCAAAATTGAAGCAGGAAGTTTTGTGTATGTATCCTATTGCACTACTCTTCTTTCTTTCTTTCTTTCTTCCTTCCTTCCTTCCTTCCTTCCTTCCTTCCTTCCTTCCTCCTTCCTTCCTTCCTTCCTTCCTTCCTTCCTTCTTTCTTTCTTTCTTTCTTTCTTTCTTTCTTTCTTTCTTTCTTTCTTTCTTTCTTTCTTTCTTCTTTCTTTCTTTCTTCTTCTTTTTCCTTTCTCTTTCTAACTTTCTACCTTTCTATCTTCTTTAATTTGCTTAATTTTTATTTCTATTTCTATTTTAACATAGAATAAAATTTAATAAAATATTAAAGAGAGAGAGAGACTGAGAGAGAAAGAAAAAAAGAATTTTCTGAATGTCTTAAGACATTGTTGATCGAGATACTAGTCCTTAAGACGAACTGAGACATGACACTCGCTTTAATTTCCTGGATCATTTAGAATCAATCAGATTGCAGATTTTTGTTAAGGAATGGGGACTTTCGGGGTAAATTGATAGTGTGGGTTACATTTTGATGTTTTTTAAAATGGATGCTGGAGGAATTTTACCACTAAAAATTCAAATCTGAAACCGATAATTATTTCTCAGACTAACGTTTAAGTAGAATTTAATTATCCATGAGCGTTTCCACTCTCTTAAACTTCTAATGCATTTTCTTTTCCTGGTTAACACAAGTATCAAAACCCATTTAGAAATGCATCTTCTGGCCTAAAACAGACTTTTTTTTTTTTGCGTATTTAAATGTAATTTCAAAGCAGAAATGGGATGGAAGGAGTTTATGGATGAACATGTCTGGAAGAGACAGTAATTTGAAATACACCAATTCAACCATTTCAACCAAAATAATCAAGTCCATGAGATATATTTCTAATATAGTGCTTTATAAGTAGCTGGGTTTTTTTTAAAGATTTTAAAAAGACCCACAAGCCAATATATATCACAGCCCAAATGTTCATGGCATGCCCCTATTGGAATCTGATTCCGAGGGGGAGGTCGAACAGCTGACAGGGAGTGGGAGTGTGGCTCTGGTGGCTGTGGAAGAAACTGGGGAAGGGCACAGGCCGGCTGGACATTCAGAGGAAGACCCAGGTCCACTTCTTCTTCATCCTAGGGCACGCAAGGAGGAACGGAGAAGGGAGCAACATGGGTTACGGGGGAAAAAAGGGCCCTGATTCCCTTCATTAGCTGCAGCTGAGAAAAAAGGATTTAAAAAGGGTTTGCGCACAGCACCTTGCTGGAAACAAAGTTTGAATTATATTTGTTTGTCAAGTCTTATCTGGGTTCTGGCGTCCTTCCAACTGTATGTGTTTCGTTATCTTTTGAAGTCTGCAATTCCTTATCCTGCCCTATCTCGTTAATTGCTGCAGCATGGTTTGTGTTGGTTGTTATTTATAATCTATATATACTTTGGGTTCGGACTGAATTTCTTCCCTTTAAAAACTGTCCTTGGGAGAGTTTTTTCTCCAGCTGATGATACCTGGACATTGAGGGTGAAGTTGGAGATATTAAAGGGACTTTACCTACTTTTG
Source organism: Notechis scutatus (assembly GCF_900518725.1). The sequence goes on from NW_020717239.1 coordinate 27,936, forward strand.
TGACTTTGTTGCTTTTGTGCCACGCCCCGTTGGGTCATCACAGTTCAATACAGTCCCAATACAGTACATCAACTGGAGAATTCTGGAAACTGAAGTCCACATATCTTAAACTTCCTAACGCTGAGAAACACACTGTATTAGAGTAAGGGAAGCCTAATAATTCCTTAAGACAACTTACATTACCGGGAGTCCTTGACTTGTGACAGTTCATTTAGTGACCATTCAAAGTTACAGAAAAGTGAGATATGACCATTTTTTCACTTATGACTGTTGCAAAAACCCCAGAGTGAAGTGATCACCATTCAGACACTTGGCAACTGAACTTGCAGTGTCCCACGGTCACACGATTCTCATTTTGCAACCTTCTGGCAAGCAAGGTTCACGGGGAAGCCAGATTCATCTTAATGACTATGTAACTAACTGTCATGCCCCTGTTGGAGACTGACTCTGAGGGAGAGGAGGAACAGCCGACAGGGAGTGGAAGTGTGGCTCCGGAGGTTGTGGAGGAGGCTGGGGAAGGGCAGAGGCTGGCTGCGCAGTCAGAGGAAGACCCAGCCCATCCCCTCTTCATCCTAGGACATGCAGGGAGAAATGGAGAAGGGAATAACATGGGTTATGGGAGAGGAAGCGGCCATGATCCCCCTCATTGGCTGCAGCTGGGGGGAATAGTATATAGGCGGGACGTTTAAAACACAGCATTGGTAGAAGCAAAGCGTGTTTTATTTCTGGCTGAGGTTTATCTTGGTTGGCATTCTTCCAATGGACTGTGCCTTGTTATCTTCTTGAAGTTTGTAATTAATTATTTTGGTCTGTCATGGAAATTCCTTCAGTGCGGTTTGTTTTGGTTTTTTTTTTATTTCTCCATTATCTGTTCTCAGAGTTTGGACTGTAATTCTTTCTTTTGGAGACTATTTTGGAAAGAGTTTAATCTCCAGCTGAGAACAATTGAACAGTGGGGTGAAATTGGAGGCATTAAAGGAAATTTATTTACGTTTGGGAATTTGTTACATGTGTGCTGCTTCCCGGGTCATCACACTAACTTAACAACTGCAGTGGTTCAGCTAACAGCTGTGGCAAGGAAAGGTCATAAAATGGGCAAAATTCATTTAACAACTGTCGCACTTACCAACAGAAGTTGTGGTCATAAGACAACAGTGGTGGGATTCAAAGTTTTTTTACTACCGGTTCTATGAGAGCATGCACAGCTTTCAAAATACATCAATTTCAAGCACCAGAGCCATGTTGGTGAACCTATGGCACACATGCCAGAAGTGGCACGCAGAGCCATTTTTCCCGGCATGCAAGAGGTTGCCCGGAAGAGCTCCACTGTGCATGCACACGTGCGCCGCCACCCAACAGCTGATTGTTGGGTATCTGGAGCACATGCGCAGGGGGTGTGGGGGGGGTGCATGGGAGATGCACACGCATGCACAGAGTGCACAGAATGCAGAGTGCACAGCATGCATGTGCATGTGCAGAGATGCATGGCACGCAAGAGGGTCATGCATGCATGCACAGAGATGCATGACACGCGAGGGGGGATCATGTGCACATGCACAGAGATGCACAGCACACAAGGGGATCGCACATGAATGCGCAGACATGCAGTGCGCGAGGGGTCATGCACGCATACGCAGAGATGCACGGCACATGAGGGGGGTCATGTGTGCATGCACAGGGGGTATGGGGAGGCCAGCACGCATTCCCTTCTGGGTGCTAGCATGAGAGCGTGCGCAAGCAAGCAAGCGCGCAATTATCGGCACGGGAGCTGAAAAAGGTTAGCCACCACTGCACTAGAGTTTACCTTCTAGGGCATCCCTGGTAAGTAAAACAGCTGAGGTGCGGGAATCCTCTGTGCTGCACAAATCAGCTGATCTGAAAAACGATGCCATATAGGACAGGATACGGCGGCAGCTGATTCTCTGAGATACCAGTTCGCTAGAACCGGTCCGAACCGACAGCATCCCATTAATGTAAGAGGAGGACTACTTGTAGTTAGCTGAACACTTCTCTTTCTCTCTGGTGGGTGTATTTTTTTTTAAAAGGATCTGACTGAAGCAGAGTGTCAGGATTCCAGCAGTTACCCCAATTAAATCATGAGTCTCGAGCCCAACTTCCAAAACTTCAAAAGGATTTATTGGGAGTTAACATGCCGGCACTGCCTGGGTGCAACCGACTCTGAGACACATAATTTATGGTCACCCTTGACCCTGGTTTTCCCCCCAACCCCCTGGGTGTATCATAATTCATATTCTCCAATGGGACACATCCATAACCAAGAATCATCAATCATGCTCTCCAGTTAGATATTTGCGTGGCAGAAACTTCAGTCATCTAGTTACTTTCTTTGAAAAAACTATTTATGGAATGCACTTTCGATTTCCAAGCTGCCGCACTGCTCATTCAAACCCTTTCCCCCCCTCCCTTTCTGTTGGCAACTCTAGAAAGACCATAGAAATATTTTATGAGTTGACACAGAGATCGTTCTGAGCCTCACTCATACTATTTTATTTTAAGGCCAGGTGGGCAGACTTTGCTCCAACTAAAGTTTTCAAACCCTGGAAATTATGCCATTCATCCGAATAAGTGAACCTAAGGAAGCTGCTAAGTAACCTTCACTCTGTGGATCCTTGATGACCTCTGAACTTGAATTTTTTTCTTGGAAATATTTCATTACCCAACTAGAGAACATCATCAATGCTAGAAGATTTAAGGTTAGAGTGGGCCAAACCCCACTTCCTTCCAGCACTGATGGTGTTCCATAGTTGAGTAATGAAATGTCTGGAAGAAAACAACCAAGCTCAGGGATGACTAAGGACCCTATAGTCCTCCTTTTCCTTCTTTCGTTTAGTTTACTTTATTGTCATTGCGCCTCACACAACGAAATTAAATGCCGTCTTCAGTGTACATTATAACTATAAAAATAAAACACAAGCGCACATCCTTCACATACTATACAACTGAATTGAAAACCTGATATTGCATTAATATTGCACTACATAGTAGAATTCAATAGAGCAACTGCCCTGGGATAGAAGCTCTTTTTCAGCCTATTTGTCCTTGTTTTTATTATCCTGTACCGTGTTGCCAGATGGTAATAGTTCAAAAAAAAAAGGGTGCCCAGGATGAAATGGATCTTTGAGAATGTATTGAACTTTCTTAAGACAGCAGGAGCTATAAAGCTCTTCCAAAAAGGGGAGAGGGCAACCCATGATCTTCTGGGCAATGACATTCACCCTCTGGAGTGCTTTCCTATCTGCCCCTGTGCAATTGGCAAACCATACAGAGGTGCAGTAAGTTAAGATACTCTCTATGGTGCAGCGATAGAAGGTCACCAGCAGTTTTTCATCCAGTTGTTGTTTTCTGAGAAGTCTCAGGTAGTATAATCTCTGCTGGGCCCTTTTGACCAGGGCTGCAATGTGAGCACCCCAGGTCAGGTCCTCTTTTAGGGTAACACCCAGAAACTTAAAACTGGCCACTTGCTCCACTCGGTCTCCCTTGATAAGCAAGGGCTGGATGTCTGTCTGTTCCTTCTATAGTCCACTATAAGCTCCTTGGTCTTATTGGTGTTGAGGACCAAGTTATTGACTCCACACCACAAAAGCAACCTGTCCACCTCATCTTGATAAGCAGAATCACTCCCCCCCACCTTGAGATGAGACCCACCACTGTTGCACCAGTGTTCTCTTTCTCCTTTACCTTTTCCTTCACCTTGACTGTCTCTTTCTCCTTCTCCTCTCTCTCCCATCCTTCTCCTTCTCCCATTCTTCTTCTTCCTTTAACCTTTCCCATTCCACATTCCCTTTCCCCCCATCTTTCTTCTTTATTTCCTTGTCCTTCTCTTCTTCCCCTCCTTCCCTTTCCTCTTCTTCTCCTTCTCCTCTCTCTCTCCTCCTTCTCCTTTTCCTTCCTTTAACCCTCCCCCTTCTTCTCTCTCTCCCATCTTTCTCATTTTTCTCTCTTCCTTGTCCTTATCTCCCCCTCCCCCTCCTCCCCATTCCCTCTTTCTTCCCTTTCTCCTTCAGGTCCTTGTCCTTATCTTCCTCTTCTCCTTCTCCTTCTTCTTTCCCTCCTCTCTGCATGACTTCTAACCCTGATGATATTGCCTAGTACGGCCATGCAAACGTCTGCAAGAAAGCCCCTGCGAGCTCAGGAAGCAGCAAGCACACGTCAGCCCTGAACTGCAACACATTCTCTACTATTGCAATCTTCATTTTCTATTTTACGACCGTCAGATCACAGCCAAATTTAGGGACAAAAATGATAAATATTTTTAGCCTTGCGTTCCTCTCCTCCCCCCAACTGATGTGAAGAACAGCCACCCATTTCGCCCTTTGTCTCTCGATTGTCAAATTAATGAGAAACTATGGAGCAAGTGCACCATTTTTACATCCCTCTGAGTGCTGTTTCAGGTCTCGTTCTTCTGCAGAGAACATTTGCTATATTTGGCAAAATCTGGCCGACGTCGCTTCTCAATTATCTCGAGAAAGCACCAGCCTGAAGATTTTATATATATATATATATTTCCAAAGGAGTTTGTTTTGTCTCTGCTGTTTGCAAGGTGTTTGAAGCCAAGGTCACTCCCAAGCTTACTCCCAGCATCCAGGTCTGAAGTTGCAAAAATCTTGACCTCCTCTAAGCCGTTTAGTATATTCAAGCTTTCCTTTATTTTATTTTTTTTCAATTTTTTAAAAAATCAGGATGTCACCGATCACTCTGGAAAGAGTGCAGAGAAGAGCAACCAGGATGATGAGGGGACTGGAGACTAAAACATATGAAGAACGGTTGCAGGAACTGGGCATGGCTAGTCTAGGGAAGAGAAGGACCAGGGGAGATAGGATAGCAGTGTTTCAATATTTGAGGTGCAGCCCCAGAGAGGAGGGGTTCAAGCTATTTTCCAAGGCACCTGAAGGCCAGACAAGGAAGAATGGATGGAAACTGAACAAGGAGAGATTCAACCTGGAAATAAGGAGAAACTTTCTGACCGTGAGAACAAGCAATCAATGGAAGAGAAATTGCCTTCAGAAGTTGTGGGAGCATCATCACTGGAGGCTTTCAAGAGGAGAGTGGACTCCCATCTGTCAGAAATGGAGTAGGGTCTTCTGCTTGTGTCTAGATGACCTACAAGGTCCCTTCCAACTCTGTTAATCTGTTAATTATTTATCCAAAATAAAATAATTTTGTAAGTTATGTCTAACACAGCTTCTTCTTCCTATTTCCCCCCCCAAAGTAGGAAGAAGGGTTGGGTTGGGATGAGGTGGGTTGGGATGATAGAAAGAGAAACTGGTTCAAAATCACCCAGGCATTTCCATGTCTAAGGACTAGAACTCATCTCCTGATGATTGGCCCAAAGTCAACCAGCTTTTTTCATGCCTAAAGTGGGACTAGAACTCACCATCTCCTGGTGATTGACTCAGAGTCACCCAGCCAACTTTCAGGCCTAAGGCGGGATTAGAATTCACTGTCTCCTGATAATTGGCCCAAAGTCATCAAGCTGTTTTTCATGCCTAAGGCAAGACTAGAACTCCTAGTCCCCTGGTTTCTATCCCGATGCCTTAGCTACTAGGCAAAACCATCTTGGATGATTCCCTGATCATCTGGAAATACACAAAGAATGCTGCAGTATGTTCAGAGGCATCTTAGTCTAAATTCTTGCAGATGTTTCATGACCAAACTAGGTAACCTAGTGTATAGTACATAAAATTATCTGCTACAATGTCCTACCAGTCAATGACTACTTCAGCTTCAACTGCAACAAAACAAGGGTACACAACAGATACAAAGTCAATGTAATCCGCCCCAAACTTGATTGCAGAAAGTATGACTTCAGCAACAGAGTGGTCAATGCCTGGAATGTACTACTTGACTCTGACATCCTCTAATGCCCACTCCTTTAACCTCAAACTATCCACTATTGACCTCACCCCATTCCTAAGATGTCTGCAAAGGGCGTGCATAAGCGTACCATCATGCCTCCCATCCCTGTCCTATTGTCCCCATTTAATCATACCTATTTTCTGTATTCTTACTCATGTTTATACTTATACCTATTATTTTGTAAGCAATTGACAAATCAAATCAAATCAAATAAATAAATAAATAAATAAACCTCATCAGTGCTAGAAAGGAGTGGGGTTTGCTCTCTTTTTATATATTAAATTTCATGTATTCATAACTATGTATATACTTATACTTATTATCTTGTAAGCAATTGACAAATCAAATAAATAACTAAAAATAAATAAAAATAGGATAGGAACAGGAACAAGAACAGGAACAAGAACAAGAACAGGAACAGGAACAGGAACAGGAACAGGAACAGGAACAGGAACAAGAACAAGAACAAGAACAGAACAGAACAGAATAGAATAGAATAGAATAGAATAGAATAGAATAGAATAGAATAATAGGATAGGGTAGGGTAGGGTAGGGTAGGGTAGGATAGGATAGGATAGGATAGAGAATAGAACAGAATATAAATAAGAATAGAATAGAATATGGAATGGAAGAATAGAATAGAATAGAATGGAATGGAATGGAATGGAATGGAATGGAATGGAATGGAATGGAATGGAATGGAATGGAATGGAATGGAATAGAATAGAATGGAATATAGAGTAGAATATAGAATAGAATAGAATAGAATAGAATAGAATAGAATAGAATATAGAATAGAATAGAATAGAATAGAATAGAATAGAATAGAATAGAATAGAATAGAATAGAATAGAATATAGAATAAAATAGTAGAATAGAATAGAATAGAGAATAGAATAATAGAATAGAATAGAGAATGGAATAGAAATAGGACAGAACAGAATATATAAATAAAATATTAATGGCTTCATTATATACTAGCAGCTCACCCAGTCAGTGGTGTATTTCCAGACCAAAAAAATACATATATCTGGAAATACACACATCAATGAAAAAGGATAAATCAACCATCTGTTTGACATTACTGGCCAAATGCTCCAGGTGGAATTTAATGCAGGGGCTGGATTTTTGTGATTTTACCTACGGAGCAGGAAGAGAATTTTTTTTCAGCTTATGTGGAGTGTCTTTATTGCTGGACCTACACAAAAAGAAAAGGAAGTGGCCAGAGGTGTGATAAAGGCTGATGTACAACATATCAACACTTGTCTATTGGATGTGTGTGCCATTACGAGCTGATGGCTGGAACTGGAAGCATGTGTGAATGGCTAATGAGAATAAGCATTGTCCTTGAACTGGACTTTTGGAAGTTCCTGATTATCCGAGCTTAGAAGAGATGGGTGGGACACGTCATCAGAATGGATGACCATCGTATACCTTGCCAGTTGCAGTCTGAGGAGAGACCTCAAGGTCAGCTGTGAAAGAAATCCTGTGACATTGTGACATCGGCCAAAGGAAGTAGAAGCTGCGGCTGCTGACATAACCTGAGCTCCACCAGCCTTAAGAACAGAAGAATGAAATAACAGATTTGGAAGGGATATTGGAGGTCATTCAGTCCAACCTGCTGCTTAAGCAGAAGACCCTATTCCATTCCAGACAGGTAGCTCTCCAGTCTCTTCTTAAAGGCCTCCTGTACTGTTTTGCTGGTTATTTGGTTCTCAATTCCATCAACAGACTCATTAACCTACAACCAGCCGCAGAATTCAAATCCACTGCACAGACAACCAGCGATGGCACCAACCCTCAACCAACCAATGCAATCCTCTCCCCAACCAGCACTTCACCTCCCAATGACCCTCACCTAACGGGATCTCCCCATCGCAAGGCCCACCACAAGATCCACACTTGACATGACCCACATCTGACCCATCACAAGACCCTCACCTGATGTCCTCTCCCCATCACAAGACTCTCACCTGACAGGACCTTCCCATCCATCACAAGACTCCACAAGACCTATCACAAGATGTGTTCTCCCCATCACAAGACCAGTGGTAGGATTCCATTTTTTTTACTACTGGTTACTACTACTACTACTGGTGGGCTTTGTTTGGTGGGTGTGGCATGGATCCATGCATGGCATGGATTGGTGGGCATTGTTTGGTGGCCATGGCAGGGAAAGGATACTGCAAAATCCCCATTCCCTCCCCACCCTACCTAGCCTGCTTTCCAGCTCCGTTCTCCTGTGCAGGGCAACGAAAGAAGACCAAGCCGATCAGCTGGGACTCAGGAGGCAGAGAAGAGATGGGGTTGGCGGGGCCAGTCATTTTCTGGTTCTCCAAACTACTCAAAATTTCTGCTACCAGTTCTCCAGAACCAGTCAGAACCTGCTGAATACCACCTCTGCTACTGATCACACAAAGCCCTTATAAGAAGAAGAACACCAGCAATGACATCCTCTAACTTCTGCTGAAGTGGTTGCCTTGCCTGGTAATGAAACATTTGGAAACCATTCTACAAGCTCAGAGAACCAACCTTCACCTTCATTTGTTCTCACTGTTAGGAAATTCTTCCTTAGTTCTAGGTTGGATCTCTCTTTAATGATCTTCCACCTGTTCCTTCTTCTCCTGCCATCTGGTGCTTTGGAGTAGGGGTCTCCAACCTTGGCAACTTTAAGCCTGGAGGACTTCAACTCCCAGAATTCCACAGCTAGCAAAGTTGGCTGGGGAATTCTGGGAGTTGAAGTCCACCAGGCTTAAAGTTGCTAAGGTTGGAGACCCCTGCTTTGGAGAATAAGTCAATCCCCTCTTCTCTATGACAGCCTTTCAAGTCCTGGAAGACTGCTATCATATCACCCCTGGTCCTTTTAAGACAGACATCGCCAAAAACCGAGAGAGAAACGTGAGTGAAGTCCTAGAATCAAACCCACAGTTACTGCAACAATGGATTTTTGGTGCACGGATTGTGCACCTGGACTGGGGCTGCAGCCGTCCCCCCTTGATGTCCACATGGGGACTTCACAACAGAACGTCTTCTTTGAACCTGAAGGGTTGCCACATATTAGGGCTGAAGTCAGTACATGACTGACAGTAGAAGAGGATATTCAGGGTTGAAGTTTTGCTCTCTGAATTTGGTGGTTTGGATTGCACACATTTCATGACCCAACTATGTAACCTCATCAGTGTAGAAGAGAGTGAGATTCCTCCCTCCCTCTCTTCCTTCCTTCCCCCTCACTCTCTCCTTCATTTCTTCTTCCTTCCTTCCTTCCTTCATTTCCTTCTCTTTCCTTCCTTCCTTCCTTCCTTCCTTCCTTCCTTCCTTCCTTCCTTCCTTCCTTCCTTCCTTCCTTCCTACCTACCTTCCTTCCTTCCTTCCTTCCTTCCTTCCTTCCTTCCTTCCTTCCTTCCTTCCTTTCCTTTCCTTTCCTTTCCTTTCCTTTCCTTTCCTTTCCTTTTCTTCTTTCCTCCCTCGCTCCTTTCCTCTCCCTCCCTGTTACTTTCACTTCTTTCTTCTTTCCTTTTCTCCTCCCTCCCTCCCTCCCTCTTCACCTCCCTGTTTCTTTCACTCATCCCTCCCTCCCTCCCTCCCTCATCCAAAAAGCCAGAATTTGAACAGACTTCCCAGGCACTTCATCCAAACCTTCTCTTCCCTCAAAACAATGTGATTGTGAGCAGCAAGCAGAGTGTCACATCCTTCTCAAATTCCAGCCCAGTCTTATTTCAACAAAACAACAACTCTCGTTACCTTCTCAAGATATTCTTGTCTGCATGGGGTTTCCTGCCTGAGCAGGGAGTTGGACAAGAAGACCTCCAAGGTCCCTTCTAACTCTGTGATTCTCTTAACTTTTCCTCGCATTGGAAAACTTGCCATAGCTCCTCCATCATGGCCGCACCATAAATTAAGTCAAGTGGCTACGGTGACTTCCGACTTCCATAGTCCAAATTCACTCCTCTTTCTCTCTAACCTGGGGGAGACAAGGCGACCCTGGAGATTGTCAGGGTGCCAGGAAATGCCACCTTTAATTGGTGCAAGAGAAACTTTATTACTCCTTAGCTAGTGCCCATGGTTGATTTCCTCCCCCCCCCTTTCCCCATAACAAATTATCCTAATGATCTGACCCAAGACCAGATGTTAATTGCAATGGAAAGTAATCAATTTCCTTTACTGAGCATGGACTCATTTGCAAAGGAAGTCAGGGAGAAGATTTCCTCCGGTCTTAATGAGCCAGAAGTGTCGGAAGCCTTCTGGGGCTCTCGTGTCTCGTCCAACTTGACTGCAACACACCTGCTTGTCTTGATGAGATTTTTTTTTCAGGATTGATTGTCCTCCCACATCACTGATTTAAAGGTTTGGCGTGGCCCACTGGGATGCAAAAGAGTGGCTGTCCTTAGGTAGAGGAAATACTAGATTCCCTTCCTTCTTTCCCTCCCTCCTATCCCTTTTCCTTCCTTCCTTCCTTCCTCTCTCCCATCCTCCCCTCCCTCCATTCCACCTTCCTTCCTTTCCCTCCTCTCCCTCCATTCTACCTTCCTTCATTCTTTCCTCCCTCCCTCTCTCCCTCCATTCCCTCCCTCCCTCCCTCCCTCCC
>NW_020717239.1:49230-59738 GCF_900518725.1 Notechis scutatus
TATACACCACAGCAGCTATATTCAAACTTGATAAATTTGTTAGCACCGTTCCATTTCTGCTCTCCGGCTGCCTTTAAAAACTCGACACCTCTCCAATCACAAAGTCAAATTATAAGGGCATCATGAATGCAGTTAAAAAAAAAATGGAAAGAGTAGACAGTAGCTTACACTGGAATAAATAAAGTAACTGGCTAGGATGATGAGGCTTTTAGCCAGGGAAGCTTACAATGAAATGTAGGAGTGGTGAAGAAAGTAAATCTGCTCGTGCCCTACTTTCTCCTTCGTTTAAATGGAATAAAAGCCAAGAGACATGATGTCATGGAATTATCCTCCCAATTAAGCATCGCCTCTCAGTCGCTGTCTGTCTCCCTCTCCATGTAAGCTGACTTGCATTCTCAGCCTGGTAGATGGACACAACCTCTCAAAAATCGCCTGGACGGCTCTGTTTTGTTGGGTCTACAGGAGGAATGGAGGCAGTGACTGAAAACAGATTCTAATTAATGATCGTGGTTAATTGGATGCTGGCCCGAGCGTTTTAAGATCCTTCAGTTTACTTGGAAGAAGTTTTTGTTCCGGATAAATTCCAGAGGACTGCAAATCATAATGGAGCAGTGATTTCTCCAACCTTCTTTCTCAATAGCCCCATCCTAGGATGTGCCTGCAGACTAACAGAGTTGAAAAAGGACCCTTGGAGGTCTTCTAGTCCAACCCCCTGCTCAAGCAGGAGACCCTATACCATTTCAGACAAGTGGCTGTCCAATCTCTTCTTAAAAACTTCCAGGATCTATTCCACTCAGCCAGTGGGATCCTGTCTGTTCCACTACCGGTTCACTGATCACGTGTGCATGTGGGTGCGTATCTAACATGTGCACACAGCTTTCCACACACCAGCTGAGGCCTGTACTTTTCTCTTCCTTCTCCTCTCAGCTGATCTATAAAGCCTTAGTAAGACCACACCTAGAGTCCTGCATCCAGTTTTGTTCACCACATTACAAAAAAGATGTTGAGACTCTAGAAAAAGTACAGAGAAGAGCAACCAGGATGATGAGGGGACTGGAGGCTAAAACATACAACAAACGGTTGCAGGAACTTGGCTTGGCTAGTCTAGTAAAGAGAAGGACCAGGGGAGACACGATAGCAGTCTTTCAATATTTGAGGGGCTGCCCCAGAGAGGAGGAAGGGGTCAAGCTATTCTCCAAGGCACCCTTGAAGGCCAGACAAGGAATAATGGATGGAAACTGAACAAGGAGAGATTTAACCTGGAAATAAGGAGAAACTTTCTGGCAGTGAGAACAATCAATGGAACAAAAGTTGTCCTTAGAATTTGTGGGAGCGCCATCACTTAAGACTTTCAAGAAGAGATTGGACTGCCATTTGTCAGAAATGGTGTAGGGTCTCCCACTTGGGCAGGGGGTTGGACTAGATGACCTACAAGGTCCCTTCCAACTCTGATTATCTGTTATCTGGAGGCTTTTTTTTTTACTACCAGTTCAGCCGAACCGGGTCAAATCGGTAGCATGCCACCACTTATTCCACTGATGAACTGTTCTCACTGTCAGGAATTTTCTGCTTAGTTCTAGGTTGGTTCTCTCCTTGATTAGTTTCCATCCATTGTTTCTTGTCCTGCCTTCAGCATGTAGGCTTAGAACATAGAATAACTTTATTGTCACTTTGAATGTACACTAATTGGCATACATTAAAATTAAATTTTGTTGCATGCAGCTCTCAAAGAGTTACTACCTCCAATATACACTACACAAACACAACAAAATAAATAAATACAAAGTTATGCACATACCCACATATATTACAGGACACAGAGAAACAACATAGTGTAGTTCGGATGTATACATGTACATGACAAGAAAAACTAATCTTGCTAGTTTACCAGGTGGATGGCATAGAGAACAAAAGCTGTTACAGTATTGGGTAGTCCTGCTTAGATATTTTGAAACCTCCTCCCAGAGGGGAGCAACAGAAACAAACTGTAAAGTGGGTGTGTGGGGTCTCCAACAATGCTTCGAGCTCTAAGCACATAGCACTTATAAGCAGTATCCTGAGTAACGGGAAGCAAGCTTCCTATAATCTTCTCCGCTGTCCTCACCACTCTCTGTAGGGGGCTTTCTATCTGAGGCACTGAGGCCACCAAACCAAACAGGGATACAGAAGTAGAAAGAGGTGCTCTCCTCATCCGATGCAGGAAATGTAGAAGCTGGTTTGCACGCTTTGCTAAAGGTGACATGTGGAAAGACAAGCTCAGATTGTTAATTATCTGCACCCCCCAGATATTTAATACTCCAATTGCTTTGGAGACTAGGCTGACCCCCTTTCCTTTGGTACAGCCCCCCAAATATTGGAACACCGTTATTATGTCACCCACAGTCTAGATGTTCAGATCAGTGGAACAGTTTGCCTTCAGAAGTTGTGGATGCTCCATCACTGGAAGGTTTTAAGAAGAGACTGGACAGCCACACTTGTCTGAAATGGTATATAGGATCTCCTGCTGGATCAGGGGGTTGGACTAGAAGACCTCCAAGGTCCCTTCCAGCTCTGTTTCTGATTCTGAAGATTCCCCTTCCTTTCCAGACCCCAGCTTGCCTCTCTAAGTATTTGTTTTCCTTAAAGACGGAGCGGTGAATTTTTTTTCTCTCTCTCCCTGGCTTGGCATTATTTTGTGCAGGTGTGCATTTTGCAAGCACCAAATCAGCACTCTGCCAAAGTGTTCCTGTTAACATTTATCACCCCTTCCCCTTAGTCATCAATGGCCACCAACCTCCCTTGGGGAATGCCATGCTAATTCAGTCAAAGATTTAGCACCAGTCCCTGGGGTTGGGTCTCTGGTTATAACAGCCACATAAAAAGAAAAAGAAAAGCGGCAGAGAGAAGTCAAAGCAAGTTAAACCTTATTGCTTTTGCTGTTTTTTTTTTTTAATGGATGTAGCCAAGGGCTTTATTTAATTGTTTGCATCCTTTCCTCGTGGATACAAAGATTCCCCAGCATTCACAACAACGAGGATATCCCAAAAATGCTTTTTTTTTTCCCAGGAGATAACTGGACTTTCTCATTTTATCTTTGAAGACATTTCACTTCTCATCCAAGAAGCTTCTTCAGCTCTGACTGGATGGCGGGGGAATGGAAGGATTTATATTCCTTGCAGCTGGTCATTTGCATCCTTTTTAGAGAGTCGCTGAGGCCACTTGGAGGTTTGTCTGTGTCCTCAGGGTTACCTGAGTGGTGCAAATGGGTGTGGAGCCTTCTTGGCTGCAGGATGTTTTTTCTGTCCCATGACCCTTCACTGTTGAAGATGGGCGCAGGCTGTTGGGGATGGGTCTGCGTTGCAACCTGCGCCCGTCTTCAGCAGTGACACTTGGCAACCGATTCATATTTATGACAGTTGCAGTGTCCTGTGCAATGTGATCCCCTTTTGCGACTTTCTGGAAAGCAAAGTTAACGGGACAGCTGGATTCACTTAACCATGGGACTAACTACAGAACTGCAGCCATCCGCTTAACAACTGGGCCAGGAAAGGTCATAAAATGAGACAAAATGCAACTAGCAAACATCTCAGTTAGCAACAGAAGTTTTGGTCTGTGGTTGTACATTGAAGACAACCTGTACAAATTTTATTTATTTGTTATATTTAAAATTATATGACACTATCCAGAACATAGAACAATTCAAATAAATAGTACAGAATAGAGGTGGAAGGGATCTTTGAGGTCTTCTAGTCCAGCGGTCGCCAACCTTTTGGACCTCAGGGACCACCAAACTCATAATTTTAGATCCCAGGGACCACTAACCGGTTCTGTGGGCATGGCCTATTTTGTGCATGTGGCTTGGTGGTCATGTGACTGGCTGGGCATGCCTTGTATGTAAATATTATAAATATTTATATAAATATTGATTTTTTTTTAAGAGCAACTTTTACCCAAAATCAGGCAAAGCAGGCAGGCAGATTGAGTTGCTCACAGAATCACAGATTCATTCAGAGATCTATCTATCTGCCATTGGCTAGCTCAGTCTGTCACATAAAATTTGCTTGCAAGCAAACTCACAAAATTAACTCACAACACACCATGCATGTAAATATTGATTTTTTTTTTATAAAAGAGCAACTTTTACCCAAAATCAGGCAAAGCAGGCAGATTGAGTTGCTCACAGAATCATTCAGTGATCTATCTATCTGCCATCGGCTAGCTCACTCTCTCAAATTTGCTTGCTGTGAGTCTGCACTGAATTTGCTTGCAAGCAAACCTTCAGTCCTAAGGTAGGTTCGGCTATACTGAGCCGAAGATCTAAAGACTAGCTAGAAAGCAAGAAATCCAACCATTTCCTACTTCCTAGCTAATCTAAATCTCCCAGCACAGCAGAACAGCTGATGGTCGGAAAAAGGAAAAATAGCAATTTAGCAGGCAAGTTTGCCGGGTAAAGAGTGAGTGGGTGGGGAGGGTTCCCACGGGCCATGTGGGCGGCGCAGCCTTGTGTTTCTGCAGCAGCCTGGGTTAATTGCTTTGTGGGGGTACTCTGGGGGTGAGATTTCTCTGCGACCCACCAAAATTTTCTCACGGCCCACCAGTGGGCTGCAGCCCACCGGTTGGCGACCACTGTTCTAGTCCAACCCTTTTCAAATTGAGACAAGTGGCTGTCCAGTCTCTTCTTAAAAGCCTCCAGTGATGAAGCACCTACAACTTCTGGTGGCAAGCTGTTCCACTGGTTAATTGTCCTCATGGTTAGGAAGTTTCTCCTTAATTCCAAGTTGCTTCTCTCCCTGGTTGTTTTCTATCCATTGTTTCTTCTCTTGCCCTTTGGTGCTTTGGAGAATAAGTTGACCCTCTTTTCTTTGTGGCAGCCCCTCAAATACTGGAACCCTACCATCATGCCCCCACCCAGTCCTTCTATTCTCTAGATTACTCAAACTCAATTCCTGCAACCGTTCTTCATATATTTTAATCTCCAGGCCTTTCATTATCTTAGTTGCTCTTCTCTGCACTTTTTCCAAAGTCTCAACATCTTTGGAAAAAAAAATAGTGCAAGATTGGAAGATGTGGAGAGACACATAGAATCATCAAGATAACAGATAACAGATCATCAGAGTTGGAAGGGACCTTGAAGGTCATCCAATCCAACACCCTGCCCAAGTGGGAGACCCTACACCATTTGTGACAGATGGGAATCCAATCTCTTCTTGAAAGTGATGGCATTCCCACAACTTCCAATGGCAACTTCTGTTCCTTTGGTTGATTGTTCTCAGTGCCAGAAAGTTTCTCCTTATTTCCAGGTTAAATCTCTCCTTGTTTAGTTTCCATCCATTCTTCCTTGTCTGGCCTACAGGTGCTTTAGAAAATAGATGGACCCCTTCCTCTTCTCTGGGACAGCCCCTCAAATATTGGAAGACTGGTCCTTCTCTCCACTAGACTAGCCAGGCCCAGTTCCTGCAACCGTTCATCATATGTTTTAGTCTCCAGTCCCCTAATCATCCTGGTTGCTCTTCTCTGCACTTTTTCTAGAGTTTCAACATCTTTTTTATAGTGTGGTGGCCAAAACTGGATGCAGTATTCCAGGTATGGCCTCACCAAGGCTTTATAGAGTGGTATTAGTACCTTACCTGATCTCGATTGTATCCCTCTGTTAATGTAACTTAGGATTGCATTAGCTTTTTTGGCGGCTGCTGCACACTGCTGGCTCCTATTTAGCTGGTTGTCCACTAAGACTCCAAGATCCCTCTCACAGTTCCTGCTATTGAGCCTGGTTTCACCCAGTCTATATGTGTCCTTTGGGTTTTTCTGGCCTGAGTGTAGGACTTTACTTTTCTCTACATTGAATTTCATTTTGTTGGATACGGCCCAGTGTTGGACATGACTGAATGGATGACATCATTATCATTGTGCAAACACACAAATACAACAAAAAACAAAAACCTCACACTCCTGCTGTTAGCTGTGCCAGGCTTCCAAGCTGCCCATCGCCTGACAAAACAACTTAAACTCACTAAAAGTAAAGTTGCTTTAAAAAAAAAAGCTTACCAACCTTTGAGCACAATTGAATAGCATTAGGAGGTAACAATGCTAACTAATCCATGCCTTCAAAAGGCATGACTAAGTCAAGGGTAATTCTTCTTTTTAGAAGAGCTATAAATAAACCCTTTTCTTGACTGGAAATTAATGGGGAGTCAAAGGCACCACAAAGCGAGGCTCGAACAAACAATCACAGTCGTGACACAACCCTATTGATCTCCCCAATTTATAGGTTTGACCCCACAAAGACGCAAGACTTGAGATGTATGGAGCCACTCAAGCGACGTCAAAACTTAAGGTCAAGGTTAACATTAAAGATAAAGGAGAAAGAAGATTCAGAATTTTTTTTAACTTGGGATTTCTTTTACTAATGGTTCGATAATAAAGGTAGAAATTAGAAGTTGGAAGAATACCATTATATACAAGTAAAGAATGTTATGATATTACTTTTATTCATTAAACACGAAACTCAGTCAACCGAACATTTAAAAATATATCAGGAATACCAGTGACTGGTGCTAATGGTTGATACGGGTGGCTGCCAGCATCCTTGGTATTAACCAAGCATCTTCTTAAAATGTACGATGTTCTGAGTAGCACAGTTTTTTGCACTTCCCCTGGTCTTATTGCAGGAAGCTGCAATTTGTTGACGTATTTTACAAAAGTCTTGGACAAATGGACTCAGATAATACACTGTTGATTAAGCGCTCCTATATGTTAAAGAAAAATTTATAAATAAAAACTGGAAAAAAACTTAAGATCAAGAACAAACAAGATTTGGGAGAAAGTCTTCTTAAGATCCAAAAACCACAACCTTAGATGTTCTCAGTCTCTGAGAATCTTCTTCCATTTTAAGAAATGTAAGAGACTACAGATGTAAACAAATTCAACTGTATAAAATGTATTTTCCTGCACATTGTAGAGAGCTGGATTGATAGAAGAGAACATTTATCGCTCAGAGCTACAACGGTGGGATCCTTGGTGCTCTCTGAGCTTGGTGGTTTTCTTGCAGATGTTTCAACAACCAACTCAGAACTAGCAACAAATGAAGCAATCTTATCAAGGAACTAGCATGTCCACCAACACTGATAGGGCAAGCCACTTGAATATAAACAGAGAGCAAGCCTCACTCCCTCCTAGCATTGATGTTGTTACTTAGTTGGGTCATGAAATGTTGCCAAGAAAACAATCAAGATCAGAGGACACCAGGAACTCCACAGTTCAACTCTGAGCTACAAATATTTTTGTCTGTCTATCTATCTATCTATCTATCTATCTATCTATCTATCTATCTATCTATCTATCTATCTATCTATCTATCTACTTACCTACCTACCTACCTACCTACCTATCTATCTATCTATCTATCTATCTATCTATCTATCTATCTATCTATCTATCTATCTATCTATCTATCTAAATACTAGACCAGCAATCTAACAGTAAACAATAGCCTCATCAAGGAACTACCAAGAAGAAAGCAACCGTCGGTGTTCCAACTAACAAACTCCAAACCAATATACTCTGAGACAAGCATTCCTCATTCTATTTTATTAGAGATGTTATATTGGCACACCTGGAAAAACCCAAATCTGAGAGTTCTGGGTTTTCCCCCACCCAAAAGAAAGTCAAGAATCCACCCCCTGCACCCACCAGTACATCACATGGTCCAATCATATCTTTGTCCCAACAGAAGACTACCCCCAGTCACTCCCCTGCAAGTGCAGGGCAACATGTCCTTGACTCCCAGAGAAAGGAATGTTGTTGTGTATAATCTTCCATCGCTCCTTGCAACCCCCCACCCCCACCACTTTCCCGGGCACTAAATGTGGCGGCCTCGAAGCACCAAAGAAAAAAAAATGGCTTCCAAGGCTGACAGCAACACTCCCAACCAATATTGACAGGGCAAAACACAAGCATATAAACAGAGAGCAAACTCCCCCACCCTCCCTTCTAGCACTGATGATGTTACCTACTTGGCTCATGAAACATGTCAGAGTGTTTGGCAGTGTGAATACCTTCATGAGACAACCGAGGAGCAACACACAACACACAGAAACTTAAACATTGACAGTGGTTTAATATACAACAGGTATATACAGATAATATACACATGGTAGGCAAAATACCTTTACAAGCGAGGTTTCTCCTTCCTAACACAAGGAGAACTTCTGCACTGAAATCTGGTCACAAGGAAAGAGAACCATGCCCTCTAATGGCTGCCTTTTATATACACACCTCTTAAGGGGAACTTTACTCTCCAGTCTTAAAGGGAAATACCCATACTCTGCTGAATCACCTTTGTTGCATCAACCAGACTTATATTAGATTCACAGCATCTAGCAGCAGCTACTCACTGCTGGTCAGTTCTTAAATCTTAATACCTTAACAAAACATCTTCAAGAAAACCACCAAGCCTGGAGACCACACATTCAACACTGTAAAGGAAATATTTCATTTGGAAGTCTATGGAGGTCCTCACTCCTCCAGGTCATGATTGTCCCAAAGGTGCTTTTTTCCCCAAAGGCAACTGGACTTTCTTGGTTTAATCAGGTCAGGTAGAGGCCTAACAACTACATTGGCACAAGATACTAAACTTAACAAGAAAACAGAGATAGAAGGGACCTTGAAGAGCTTCTAGTCCAGTGGTCACCAACTGATTGGCAAGGGACCACTGGTGGTTTGCAAGAAAATTTCGGTAGTCTGCAGAGAAATTCCCCCCCCCCCCACAAGCACTCCCCAAAGCAATTAATCCAGGCTGTGTAGGAGCACAAGACCAGCCCACCCACTGGCCCCCACCCTTCAGCCAAGCACAAACCTTACCTTGAGTAGAACCACGCAAGCTGGAACTGGAAGGTAAGACCAATGGTGAGGGTGGGAAATCCGCCCCGGGGTGGCTTGCTGACGTTGGTGGAAAAGTTGGTTCCATATTCCAGAGCTGCAGTAGTCACAAGACTGGCCCTTTGGTCATCCTGGAGCAGCTCCTCCAGTCCATGGCCTTGAAGGGACCTTGAAGGTCTTCTAGTCCAACACCCCCTTCTCAAGAAGGAGATGCTATATCATTCCAGACAAGTGATTCATGGCCAATCTCTTCTTAAAAACTTCTAATGTTGGAGCATACACAACTTCTGGAGGTAAGTTGTTCCACTGTTTAATTGTTCTAACTGTCAGGAAATTTCTCCTTATTTCTAGATTGGTTCTCTCCTTGGTTAGTTTCCATCCATTGTTTCTTGCCCTGCCTCCAGGAGCTTTGGAAAATAGGTTGACCCCCTCTTCTTTGTGGAACCTCCTCAAATATTGGAAGACTGCTATCATGTCACCCTTCAATCCTTCCTTTCATTAAACTAGACAAACTCAGTTCCTCCAAACGTTCTTCATATATGATTTTGATTTTATGCCTCTGTTTATACAAACAAGGATTGTATTAGCTATTTTTTGGCAGCTGCCGCACACTACTGGATCATATTTAAGTGATTGTCCACTAGGACTCCCAGATCCCAATCTCAGTTACTGCTACTGTACATTTAGTTTTTCTTGCCTAGTGTGGAACCTTATTTTTCTCTATCTTGAATTTCATTTCTTTTAGATAGGGCCCCGCATTCAATGAATACTTGGATAATGTCAATTATGGCTAGATACTTTGTTATTATTCTTTTTTTAAAAAAAAAATCTGATCAGCAAATAGACTATATCCAGCCCATTTGGATAAATCATTAGCCTTAATTTGCTGAGTTGTGCAATCCCCAATAGCAAGTTGGTTCAGGAACTGTGTCAAATGCCTTGTGTGAATACAACCCCTGGTGCACAGAAGTTTCTTTCAACCAACAACAACATCTCAGCAAGCGTTCCACTGCAGTTCTACCGCTACAAAGAACATGCAACTTGCTAATGTCTCTCAATATTATCTTTGTCTTCATTATGGCGATTGTCAAAAAAAAACCACTACTCGGTGTGGAGCAGAGAGCGGAGGGACGCAATGACGATGGCAAAGTGTTCCCAGCAACCTTCCCCTTTCTCGCATTAAACTTGGCTCCCATTTACATTTTAATGATGCTTGATGTCTTCTGTACTGCCATCTCTTTAAAGTTAATCGCTTTGGTAATGGGTAACTCTGACACTGCAAATTAGGGCTGCCCAGAAGTAACCTTTGCCATTTCCTGCTGGAAGGAAGGGAAACGCGCCACGGCCTGTGGAGATGGCGGTGGGAGGCAAGATAGAGTTGGGGCTGGTGGACAAAGGGTGGGCAAAACAGTTTTCCTTCACTGGGTGGAGGTGCCTGGCTTCACAAATGCTTTTTTGTAAGGTCGGGATGGGATGAACTTACGCTAAGAATGGATTGGAAGGTAGAATGATGGCAGGATAATGATTCATTGGAGTCTACTAGAATTGGCCAGTGAATAAATTTGAATGAATGAATGAATGAATGAATGAATGAATGAATGATAGATAGATAGATAGATAGATAGATAGATAGATAGATAGATAGATAGATA
>NW_020717239.1:69802-88072 GCF_900518725.1 Notechis scutatus
CTATGCTGGGTTTCGTATCACAAATCACTAGTCGAACACTTCCCAAGCATTTAGGGATGCGTGATGCACCTGCGGATTATGCAAGCAGATCCCAGTTATTATTATTACTATTATTACTATTATTACTATTATTACTATTAATATTATTGTTGTTATTGTTAGTGTTGATGATGTTGTTATTTTATTGATTGGTTATGCACCATCAAGTTTTTGTTGGCACTCAGCAATCACCTTGTCCTGTCTTTAGAGTTAGATAAGGGTCAATCACAGCCAAGAAAGATTGGATTTAGTTCAGTTGTGGCTACGAAAGGATTCTAGGCTTATTCCTCTTTTAACTCCACCCCTCTGCCATCCCTCCTCCTACAGTTGGGTATATTTTAGCATTAGAGTCCTTCTGTGCTAGAAATGGAACAAGAGAGCTCTTTGGGCATGCATGTTTTGTACGTGTGGAGGGTATGCATTAAAAACCATGCCCTTGGCACATCTGTGATATAAAAAAAGGGACACTCCTAAACTGAAGAATCTTTTTTTCTTTTCTTTGCTTTTCGCAGAATGTGAAATAAGTCTCCAAATTGCACACACATTTGGCAATCAAGCCCATTAATGTGTCAGGAGGAACAGTTATTCTGCAATAATTTATAGCGCTGTCTAGGCACTACAAAGGAAAATATAGTAAGAGATTGTGTGCAAAGAGACAGGCATGCAGGAATGTCTGTCCCCTTTGAGAAAAAAAGAAATGTGCAGAGATCAGTCTTCTTAACATTGTTATAGGTTAAGGGATGGGGGTGGAATTTAGAAAAAAGAGAAAGGGACAGGAAAGGGGAACAAGAAAGAGAAGGACTAAAGGAAGAAGAAGGGGGAGAAGGCAAGGAAGATGGAAAGAAAGGGAGAGAAAAGAATTTGGAGAAGGAGAAGGGGAGAAAGGAGAAAGGGAAGAGAAAAAAGAAGAGGAGAAGGAGGAGAAAAAGGAGAGCAAGGAAGAAGGAGAAGGGAAAAAGCGGAGGAGGAGGAAGAGGACAAGGAAGAAAGAGGAGATGAAAAGCAGAGGAAGAGGAGGAGGAGGAAGAAAAGGAAGAGGAGAAGGAGAAGATCTTCGAGGTCCTTGATGTTCTCTGAGCTTAGTTGTTTTCTCACAGACATTTTATTACCCAACTAGGTAACTAGATAACTAGGGAGTGGGGAGGAGGAGGTGGGAGGAGAAAAGAAGTAGAAAGAGGAGGGAGAAGAGGAGGAGGAAGAGGAGGAGAAGGAGGAGGAAGAAGAAGAGGAGGACAAGGAGGAGGAGATAATAAAATGACTCCATCCATTTCAAAAGTCTCATCAGAAGCTCTGAGTGAGCCCAGAATTTGGAAATCACAGCTTCTCACAGAATATCAGAATTAGAATCGAGCTAGAACTTCTGATGGTGTGGTGCTCATAGAATAGAATAGAATAAAATAGAATAGAATAGAATAGAATGGAATGGAATGGAATGGAATAGAATAGAATAGAATAGAATAGAATAGAATAGAATAGAATAGAATAGAATAGAATAGAATAGAATAGAATAGAATAGAATAGAATAGAATAGAATAGAATAGAATAGAATAGAATACTTTATTGGCCAAGTGTGATTGGATTTCATTTCATTTCTACACCGTCCCAACCAGTTCAATGCTCACAGTGTCTTACATAGTAGAAAACAAACGTAACAGCTTCAACCCACACAACAAAAAACACAACTTTGTAGCTGTGACATCAGAAGCACAGAAAAAAGAGAATCTCTATGCTTTACCTGCTTTAACAACACGAGGAGGAAAAGAAAGATTTGGCATTCCAATCAATTTGTTTACTTTAGTTTTTATTTTATGTCTGTGGTCATTTGTGTTTAGGGATAAAGGGGAAAATTTACTCATCCGCTGAAATTCTACTATATTGGCTTAGGAGGATAATAAAGTCAGTTGAATTTCATCCCAGCTTTAGGATATGATGCTTCCAGAAAAAGAGGGGTAGAATCAAGATCACGTGAAATATTAATACAGCTTTGTAATGCTTTGGTAAGACCACACTTGGAATACTTCATGTCACTATGATGTAAAAAAAGACATTGAGACTCTAGAAAGAGTGCAGAGAAGAGCAACCAAGATGATTAGGGAACAGGAGACTAAAACATGTGAAGAATGGTTGCTGGAATTCAGGATGTCTAGTCTGATGAAAAGAAGGACTAGGGGTGACAAGATAGCTGTCTTCCAATAGTTGAGGGGCTACCACAAAGAAAGGGAGTCAAGCTATTCTCCAAAGCACCTGAAGGCAGGACAAGAAGCAATGGGTGGAAACTGATCAAAGAAAGAAGCAATCTAGAACTAAGGAGGAATTTCTCGACAGTGAGAACAATCAACCAGTGGAACGACTTGCCTTCAGAAGTTGTAGGTGCTCCATCACTGGAAGTTTTTAAGAAGAGACTGGACAACCATTTGGCTGAAATGGCATAGGGTTTCTTGCATGAACAGGGGCTGGACTAGAAGACCTCCAAGGTCCCTTCCAACTCTGTTATTCTGTCATTCCATTTTAAAGTGGTCTATTTATCCATAGGATGTGTCTACAAACATTTGCTGGGGGGGGGAAGCAAAGAAGAAAAGAATTTGAGAGGAAGGAAGAGAAAAAACCAGCCCACGCTTCCTGTAAATTAATGGAATGAGAAATGACAAATCAATTAGTAGATGACAACTATAAGATAGACAGAGACTTACTTGGAAATGAAAAAAATAAAATACTCAGTTCCCTTTGGAAAATTCCGTTGTATCATTTTGGTATTAAATTCTCTAATTACATCATCATTTCCTCCCCACCCCCCATCCAGGTAAGTATAGGCAGGTTACCTTACTAATGAGCCAGCTAAACTCAAGGAAAGTCTATTTAATATAAATATATCAAAACTGAAATGTTTCACCAGGAAAAAAAAAAGTCATTAATGCCAACATGAAGAATAGTATTCCCCCAGCAAGAAATGTCAAAACAAAGGGTTTTTTTTGCTAAAGCATTAGCATTTTTAAAAAAAAGAATAAAAGAAAGGAAAATTAGAGGACCGTTTTCATGTTAAGTGAAAGTTTCATTAGGAACATCCGTTTCCCAATGGCTGTGGTTTCCTTGGCACGTTTATTGGGGCTTCTGGACACAGTGGATATTTTGTCTAATTGAAAAGTATGGGTAGTCCAAGAATAGAATACAGAATAAGAGAGTTGGAAGGGACCTTGGAGGTGTTCTAGTCCAACCCCCTGCTCAAACAGGAGACCACTTCAGAGTGTCCAGTCTCTTCTTACAAACCTCAAGTGATGGAGCGCTCACAATTTCCAAAGGTAAGCCATTCTACTGAGTACCGTAACTCTTCTCATGGTCAGGAAATTTCTCCTTAAATCTAGGTTGGGTCTCTCTTTAATTGATCTTCCCCCTCCAGCCAACCTGAAATACCGCCCCCCCAAAAAGTTGGGAGTGATTCAAGTGTAGATTTTAATTTTGGGAGCCTAGAAGGATGAGGTGGGAACCATTTTTTCCTTTCAGCCTGCCGAGTGGAAAGTAGATTTTTCTGCAGGAAAGATTAGAAGACTCATTTTTGTCACTTCTTGGTGTGTATCGAAGTGAGAGCTGGCAGCCGTTGAACCGAGGGGAAAAAAAATACGTCCAGGCAATCTGCTGCTTATTAAGATATCTTTTTCCCCTTCCTTTCTCAAATAATAAATCCAGGACTTGGCTGTACGCATGCTAATCAGTATTCACCTGTGTGTGTACCTGTTCAGGTGAGAAGCAAAAACCCCTGTTCACAGTGGAAACATTTTTTTACAGTGCTTGATTTATGATCACGATTGAGCCATTCCATGGTTCTACTCTAAGGAAAAGAAGGACTAGAGATGGCATGATAGCAATCTTCCACTTGTCCATTTCTACAAGGGGGTCAAGCTATTTTCCAAGGCAGCCGAAGGCCAGACAAGGGATAATGGATGGAAACCGATCAAGGAGAGAGAATCAACCTGGAACTAAAGAGACAGGGAGAACCATCCACCCATGGAACAGAAGTTGCCTTCAGAAGTTGTGGAAGCTTCATCCCTGGAAGCTTTCAAGAAGAGACTGGACTGCCATTGGTCAGAAATGATGTAGGTAGGGTCTCCTGCTTGGGTGGGGGGTGGAGGTTGGACTAGATGACCTCCAAGGACTCTTCCAACTCGGTTATCCTGCTATTATATTATTCTGTTAGAAAAAAACCTAACAAAAATAAATAAACAAACTGCCCAAGGAACTGCGGGACATTCAATAGGCTGACAACGTTCTTCCAGAAAGGCTGAAACCTTTCCACCACATTTAGGGTGGTCTACAATGAAACTTAAGATCAGATTAGAACAGTGGTAGGCTGCAAATTTTTTTAACAACCGGTTGGTTCTCTGGCTGGATAGGTGTGGCCGGTTGGTCATGTGACTAGGTGGGTGATGTCACTCATCATACCCAGCTCCGCCTCCCAGACACTCATCTCAAAGGCAGAGCTGGCCCCGCCTCTGCCTGCTTTTTGGTCTGTTTTTTGAGGCATTCTTGGGGCCGTTTTCAGGCCATTTGGGGCCATTTTCAGGCCATATTTGGGCCATTTTCAGGCTGTTTTTCAGGCCCTTTTCAGGCCATTTTTGGCCCTGAAAATGGCCCCCAAAACCAGGCCAAAAACCAGGTGAGGGCAGCCAGTGGTGGGATTTGCCAGTTCTCCAAACTGAACCTAATCTTAACTGCCGGTCCACCAGAACTGGTGTGAACCAGCAGCAGCCCACCTCTGGATTAGATGTGTGCCACATTGGGAATGCACTTTGAGGACCATAGGAAAGAGGTAAAAATGCTTTCCCTTGTCATGACTGATGATCTAATGCATCCTCTTTAGCCAAATATTGACTCATAGGGTTGGCTACCGTGAGCAAAATGTGAGCTCATCACAAGCCATTGTTTGTGAAATGTGAATTGATTTTGCTTCAAGTGTTTCTGGGCTTGGTCTAACCGTTGCCACTTCCTCAACTTCTGGCCAAGCTTTTTGTCATGATGCATAATGTGGAACGACATGGCACATGGTGTCCCATCTCATTTCCTCTTGTGGGAAGTGGAAGTTCATCGTACAGAATAACAGAACTACCCAATTCCTGAAACTGTCCTTCATACAACAGAGCAACTGAATAACAGAGTTGGAAGGGACCTTGGAGGTCTTCTAGCCCAACCCCCTGCTCAAGCAGGAGACCCAATACTATTACAGACAAGTGGCTGTACAATCTCTTCTTAAAAACCCTCCAGTTTTGGAGCAACCACAACTTCTGGAGGCAAGCCATTCCACTGATCGATTGTTCTCATGGTCAGTTAATCCTAACTTGAAGTTAGAACACAGGTTGAGATGTTCCTAAAATAGAGATACCACAAACCTTCTCCAACCCAGGAAAAATGACTTCATGTGATTCATGCAAGATGCTAAAACAAAGGCTGGGTTCCATTTATCCTGTCATGCCCCTGCTGGAGTCTGAATCTGAGGAGGAAGATGAACAGCTGACAGAGAGTGGGCATGTGGCTCCATTGGCTGTGGAGGAAACTGGGGAAGAGCAAAGTCCAGCTGGGCAGAGCAGGGAAGAGGAAGAACAAGGGAGAGGGAGTTCAGAGGACGACCCAGGCCCACCCCCTCTTCATCTAGGGTATGCAAGGAGGAACAGAGAAGAGAGCAACATGGGTTGCATGGCTTACGGGGGAGGAAAGGGCCCTGATTCCCTTCATTAGCCACACCTGGGAAGAGAACTTAAAAGAGATGCAAGCTGAGTGCGGCGTCTGCTGGGAACAAACGTGAGTTTATCTTGTGTTGACTTTGGTTATCTGCATTCCTGGCATCCTCCAAACTGTGTTGAATTACTGCCATTCCTTCACATCTGGAATTCCTTCTCCTGCTCTGCTGGACTAATTAACTCATCTTGCCTTGATTGGACTTACAGTTACAGTTTTTTTTTACCACATTTTGGATTTGATTCTCTGCAGCCAAAGGCTGTTCCTGGGAGAGTTTTTCTCCAGACAGAAGATAACCAGGACATTGGGGGCAAGTTTGGAGCTACTAAAGGGACTCCTACTGATTATCTGACTATGTTGCCTTTGTGCCAGGCCCCTTTGGGTCATCACATATCCCAGCTGAACATCCCTTTCTGGCACAGATTATGTTACCTAGTCACTTCACAACTGCCTCGCTTAGCAATGGTACTTTTGGGTCCCAATGACTACCGATAATGCGTTCGAACACCAAAGTAAGCACGTCCTGCAAGTGTAGCCCACACGGAGAGACAAAGCTCCTTCAGGAATCTCTGATGCTTGCATGGCCTTGTCATCTCACCTTGAGAGGCTATTTTTGGACCGAAGAGAGTGTGTCAGGCATACCATTGAGAGGAATGACTCACACAGCTGCATCTCCACCAGTTTCAGGAGCCGGACATTCTTGATGAGTATCCCAAGCTCACAAGGAGGCAAGGCGGAACGATTTGCCACTAGGAAGTTAAACATCTGCACAAATGGGCAGGAAGAAGGAGAGGACCATAGGTCTGCCTACGGTGGGCAGTCTCACTCCATGAACTATATCTGATGTCCAACTTTGCATTTTCCATCTTTAACGTATTTCCTAGTTCAGAGAAGAGCAACAGCCTAGAGATTAAAACACAATGAAGAACAGCTGCAGGATTTGGGTCCGGCTGGTCTAAAAATAGAATAATTAGGGGCACTATGATAGCGGTGTTTCAACATTAGAGGGGCTGCCACAAAGAAGAGGGGGGTCAACCTGTTCTGCAAAGCACCAGAGGGCAGGAAAAAGAAACAATGGATGGAAGCTAACCAAAGAGAGAAGCAACCTGGGATTAGGGAAAAACGTCCTAACAGTGAGAAAAATTAACCCGTGGAACAGCTTGCCTTCAGACATTGTGGGTGCTTCATCACTGGAGGTTTTTAAGAAGAGGCAAGACCCGTGGTGGGATTCAAAAATTTTACTACCAGTTCCATGGGTATGGCTTGGTGAGCGTGGCCTGGCTTGGTGGGCATGGCAGGGGAAGGGTACTGCAAAATCCCATTCCCTCCCCGCCCCACCAACCTGCTTTCCAGATCCATTCTCCTGTGCAGGGCAACAAAAGGAGACCCAATCAATCATCTGGGACTCAGGAGGAAGAGAGTAGATGGGGCGGGGCCAGTCAGAGGGGGTATTGGCCCGTTCTCCGAACTACTCAAAATTTCTGCTACTAGTTCTCCAGAACTGGTCAGAACCTGCTGAATGCCACCTCTGGTCTGGATAGTCACTTCTCTGAAATGGTACAGATTCTCCTGCTTGAGCAGGGGGCTGGACTACAAGACCTCCAAGTTCTCTTCCAGCTTATTCTATTCTATTCTATTCTATTCTATTCTATTCTATTCTATTCTATTCTATTCTATTCTATTCTATTCTATTCTTTCTTATTCTACTCTACTCTACTCTACTCTATTCTACTTTACTCTACTCTACTCCACTCCACTCCACTCCACTCCACTCTACTCTATAGTTTAGTCTACTGTACTATACACTACTGTACTGTACTGTACTGTACTGTACTCTACTCTACTCTATTTTGTTATCTCCTGTCTTCCACTCTCATTGTACAGCTGAGAAATTTTTTCAGGAATTAGGAATGTCTAATTTAATGAAAAGGAGCACTAAGGGTGACATGATGACCATCTGCCAATATTTGAGGGAAGGAAGGGAAAGGGTCAACCTGTTCTCCAAAGCACCCGAAGACAGGACAAGAAGCAATGGATGGAAAGTCATCAAGGAGAGTCCCAAAAGGTGCTTTTTTCAAAAGAGCAGTTACCTTTGGGACAACCATGACCTGGATGCCTGAGAATCTCCATAGAAATTCATCCATAGACATTTATCAAGGTGAGAGCCAATGTACAATGCCATGATTTGATCCCAGCACCTGTGCAGTTGGTTTAAGATTGTTACGGTGCCAGAATAGAACCTGGTGGTTTTTAATGGGGGAAGGGATGGCATTTTTAGCATAGTACATGGGTTTGATTGTTACCTGTCACCCAGGTTAATATTCTGTAAGTGGATTTTTATGGATAATTTATGGAAAATAATCAAGGAAAGAAGCAACCTAGAACTAACGAGAAATTTCCTGACGTGAAAACAATTAATCAATGGAAGAGTTTCCCTCTAGAAGTTGTGGGTGCTCCAACATTGGAAGATTTTAAGAAGAGATTGGATATCGATTTGTCTGAAATGGTGTAGGGTTTGGACTAGTAGAACTACAAGGTCTCCTCCAACTCTGTTGTTCTGTTCTGTTCTTCCTGTTCTGTCCTATTGTTTTCTAGATGCATTTCTCTTCAAACAATCATACAGTTTGTAGTGTACATAGATTTGCAAAATAGTGGGATAAAGGAATATTCCTGAACTTGGTTTTATAATTTATCTCATGGTTACTGTGAAATTGTGTGAATGCATCACATGCAGTGCATGTGATCTCAGCTTGCAGTGCTTGGATTCATGGAATGAGTTTAGCAAACATGTAAATATTGCCGAATATACAGCTTCGTGCTACGTAACTAAGCTCCATTCCATGCTGAATAAACTAAATTATTAATGTATCTTAAACAGAAAACTATCTTTAGATAGATTTTTTTTCCTCCAAAAGTTATTTTATTGAAATAAATCTGATTTAAATAATCTGATTTAAATTTTAAAAAATTCGATTCAAATTTTTAAAAAATCCATTTTTTAAAATTAAAATAATCATCAAATTTATCCACCTTGAGTATAATAAAATGATGGGATAAGAGAACTGGAGGAAAAAAGACATTACTTGTAGGATTTTGCTTCCTGTTTTAAGGCAAAAAAAAACACACCCCACAATATGCAATAAATAGCTAAAGGGCATCCAATGCCTATAGATAACACTTTAGGAAAACACCTGAGCCATGTTGTTTTTTGGCTGGTTTTGTGGTCTGGTTAGCGAGCCTGTGAGAATGACTATCTAGACTACAGACATACAGAGAGTTATATGAGTATCCCACATAACACATGATATATAAACAGACATGTTGGGAGCTGTGTCAGGAAGGAGGAAAGGAAGGAAGGAAGATTTGGATGGATGGATGGAAACAAGGAAGGAAGATGGAAGGAAAGATAACAGAGATGGAAGGAAAATAGAGATGGATGGATGGATGGATGGATGGAAAGAAGGAAGAAAGGAAATAGAAGAAAGTAAGACAGAGATGGATGGATGGATGGATGGATGGATGGATGGAAGGAAGGAAGGAAGGAAGGAAGGAAGGAAGAGGGAAGGGAAGGAAAACCTTTGAATACAAATTAAAATACATGCAATAGTCACTACATTACCAAACCCAAATTACATTTCTGCTTTAAGGACACGAAATGCATTATTCATTGCTTAATTAGCAGGGAAAACATACTGTTTTTGTGTCTTTATGAAATTTGAAATTATAAATGCCTTAATTTTATTCCAACAGTAATTAGAAATAACTATTCTGTCCTTCCATCGTCTCCTCAAGACACTTTTTATTCCAGTCGGCATTTAATTTATTGGGTTAAATCCTGTTTTCCTTTTTAAATCTGCCATCCAGCCTGCATTTAATTTTCTGTGCTACTTTTTCTTTTCTTTTTTTAAAAATACTTTTTTATTATGGTGATTTTTTTGTTTTAATTTGAGTTGCTACTTTCCCAGGGGCAGGTTTGTGGTTTTTTTTTTTTTTTTTGTGGAAATGGCAAGAAGGGTAAAGGTAAACGTTCCCTTTGCACATCCCTGCTAGTCATTTCTGGCTCTAGGGGGGCAGTGCTCATCCTCTGTTTTTAAGTTGAAGAGTGGCCAGTTTTAAGTTTCTGGGTGTTACCCTAAAAGAGGACCTGACCTGGGGTGCTCACATTGCAGCCCTGGTCAAAAGGACCCAACAGAGATTATACTACCCGAGACTTCTCAGAAAACAACAACTGAATGAAAAACTGCTGGTGACCTTCTACCGCTGCACCATAGAGAGTATCTTAACTTACTGCTCCTCTGTATGGTTTGCCAACTGCACAGTGGCTGACAGGAAAGCACCCCAGAGGGTTAATGTCATTGCCCAGAAGATCATGGGTTGCCCTCTCCCCTCTTTGGAAGAGCTTTATAGCTCCCGCTGCCTTAAGAAAGTTCAAAACATTCTCAAAGATCCATCTCAACCTGGGCACAGTTTTTTTTTTTTTTTTGAACTATTACCATCTGGCAGACGGTACAGAATAATAAAAACAAGGACAAATAGGCTGAAAAACAGTTTCTATCCCAGGGCAGTAGCCCTGTTGAATTCTGCTGTATAGTGCAGTGTTGGTGTGGTGTCGGGGGTTTCCCGTTCAATGTGTGAAGGGTGAAGGATGTGTGTTTGTGTTTATTTTCGTAGTCATGATGTACACTAAACATGGTGTTTGATTTCATTGCATGAGGTGCAATGACAACAAAATAAACTAAACTAACTGGTGACTGCTCGAAGTTACAACGGCCCTATAAAAAAAAAAGGTGACTTATGACCATTTTTTTTCACACTTAAAGACCATTGCAACATCCCTATGGTCAGGTTGATTTCGATTCGGATGTAAACTGCCATTACTGTGAGAAAGGGAAATCCTTGAATATTTCAAAAGAGGTCCAATTGGATAACAGACCATGGTTTACTCTTGCTCGGTTCCATCCAAGGGTTACCTACCACCTACTTTGAGTGAAAAGATTTCAACTGACTTTTGAATAGCTGAAGCCCAAAGGCTGGGCAGAGCTCTATCAAACATGAAATGTATTTTGATTATTTATGCAGGTAGATCTCAACTTACGACTGTTCACTTAGTGACTTTTTGAAGTTACGACGACAAATGTGACCAACGATTGTTTTTTATACTTACGATCATTGCAACATCAAAATCAATGTAGCAACTGACTCATATTTATGACATTTGCAATGTTCAAGGGTCACGTGATCCCATTATGACCTTCTGACAAACTGCGTCAACAGGGAAGCCAGATTTACTTCACAACTTCACAATGTCAATTTATAAAACATTTTGTATACGCATTTTATAGTTGACAACAGAAAGAAGGGGGGGATTTCAAAGAGCAGGTGGCAGCGTGGAATCAAAAGTACATTCCATTCATATTTTCTTCAAAGACTGATTAGATGACTGAAGCTTCTGCTGTTCAAAAATCTAATTGGAGAACATGATTGATGACTCTTGGTTATGGATGTTTTTCGTTGGATGTTACACCTAGAGGGGTGGGAGGAAAAGTAGGATCAAGGGTGACAGTGAATTACATATCTCAGAGTCAGCTACGTGCAGGTAAATGCCGGACATAGAATGTTACCTTCAAATAAATCTTTTTTAGTTTTGGGAGTGTGGCTCAAGGCTCATGATTTAATTGGAGTAACTGCCGGAATCCTGACAAACAACTCCACTGATTCACTTAACAACAGCAGCAAGAAAAGTTGTAAAATGAGCAAAGGTCACTTAACAACTCTCTCGCTTAGAAACATAAATTTTTGGGCTCATTAATGGTCATAGGTCGAGGAGTATCTATTACCATCAAATCATTTTAGTGGCCATTTCGTTGGGAATTTAATTTGCTGGCGAAAACACTTCCCATTTGTCAAACAATATAATTTCATGGAAACTGTGGTCTATTTGTGAGGGATGTGGTGGCTCAGTGGCTAAGACTCTGAGCTTGTTGATCAGAAAGGTCGGCAGTTCAGCGGTTCGAATCCCTAGTGCCACGTAACAGAGTGAGCTCCCATTACTTGTCCCAGCTTCTGCCAACCTAGCAGTTCGAAAGCACGTTACAAATGCAAGTAGAAAAATAGGGACCCCTTTGGTGGGAAGGTAACAGCATTCTGTGTGCCTTCGACATTTAGACATGCTGGCCACGTGACCACGGAGACGTCTTCGGACAGCGCTGGCTCTTCTTTGGCTTTGTAATGGAGATGAGCAGTGCCCCCTAGAGCTGGAAATGACTAGCACATATTATGTGCAAGGAGAATCTTTAACGTTTACCTTTATGGTCTATTTGTAACACCTATGGATTTTCAGAATCTCATAAGACCCCCAAGTCTTAAGTTTACTTATGTGTTCTGAATTTTAATTCCAAACTCTGCTCTTCATTATGATTATTTTAAAAAAAAGTTGGACAACTTTTGTTGTTTTTTTTTCTTTTAGCCAATGTTGGAAAACTTGTCTGGGAAAAGCAACAAATTATTTAGCAGGGGAAGCATGCAGACTCTTAAATGAAGCTTTGGGAATCCAAGCTCATAAATCATAAAAGCCAGGGCGGTACATTCTGCATTTTAGCAGAGATTTAAATTCCTAAATGGCTTTTACAAGACCTATAGACAATGCGCTTTTTATGATAACACACACACACACACAAAGTAAACAGCAGCCACAAAGTTGGAATTTGAAATTTGCCGGCTGGGACGTTTCTCCGTTGGCCTCCACGCGAGTGAAGAGAGAATGGCTGCAGAGCCATCCCTAAGGGGAAACTGCTGAGAATTTGAAAAATTAAATATGTACGATTCTGCTTTGTTGCTTTGCGCACCCGCGATGGTTTTTTAAAGAAAAAAAACCACACACACACACACGGAAAAAGAAAAAAGAGAAGAAAAAATATATAAAGGGGGAGGGAGTCAAATCGCACACACACACAAAAAAGGGAAAACCAGGCGGCCCTATTTGCATAAGAAAGGCAATCAACAACAACAAATTGTCATTGTGTTCATAGCTGATAATTGCAAAGATGGCAACCAGGAATGAGTCTTTATTCTGGGCTCCCTTGGGCCGCCGGCTCGCGGTGTTTGAGATAGAGAGGAAATGTGACACTTGCCGACTTTGACAAAAATAAAACTAAACTGGGCTTGTTTTCCCCAGGAGTTGGAAAGGAAGGATAAATTAACTCACAAAGCGGGTGGGAAGAAGAGAGATAAATGCTCAGCCGGCAGGGAATGACAGAATGCAGGAATTCCTCAACTTACGACCGTTCTCCTAAGTGAACGTCCAAAGTTACAACGGCACTGGAAAAAAAAACCAGAGGCCTATCACCGCTTTTCACACCTATGACCGGTGCAGCATCCCCAGAGTTTAAATGATTTACATTCGGATGCTTGACAACTGACTCACTACAATACTAGACAACACAGTATCAACAGTAGAGACCTTCAGATTTCAAGATTCTACTGTATCACATGACCTAAAATGGACACCTAACATAAAAAATGTCATAAAAAAAGCACAACAAAGAATGTTCTGTATATAATGTTTATATAATGTTCTTTCTGTGCCAACTAGGAAAGCTCAAACTGCCCAAGGAGCTGCTGATCCAGTTCTACAGAGGAATCATTGAGTCTGTCATCTGCACCTCTATAACTGTCTGGTTTGGTTCTGCAACCCAACAGGACAGACACAGACTTCAGAGGATAATTAGGACTGCAGAAAAAACAATTACTACCCATCTGCCTTCCATCGAGGACCCGTATCCTGCACGAGTCAAAAAGAGGGCTGTGAAAATATTTACCCCTCACATCCTGGTCATAAACTGTTTCAACTCTTACCCTCAAAACAACGCTATAGAGCACTGCACACCAGAACAACTAGACACAAGGACAGTTTTTTCCCAAACGCCATCACTCTGCTAAACAAATAATTCCCTCAACACTGTTCAACTATTTACAAAGTCTGCATTACTATTACTATTAATCTTCTCATCACTCCTTTCACCCATCCCCTCCCACTTGGGACTGTATGACTGTAACTTTGTGGTTTGTATCCTTATGATTTATATTGACTGTCTCCTAGTATGATTTGATTGCTTATTTGTACTCTATGACTACTATTAAGTGTTGTACCTTATGATTCTTGATGAATGTATCTTTTCTTTTATGTACACTGAGAGCATTTGCATCAAGACAAATTCCTTGTGTGCCCAGTCACACTTGGCCAATAAAGAATTCTATTCTATTCTATTCTATTCTATTCTATTCTATTCTATTCTATTCTATTCTATTCTATTCTATTCTATTCTACTCTACTCTACTCTACTCTACTCTACTCTATTCCATTCCATTCCACTCCACTCCACTCTACTCTATTCTATTCTATTCACATTGATGACGGTTGTGTTGTCCCAAGGTCATGTGACAAGCAAAGTCAAATGGGGAAGCTGGATTGTTGTGGCCTGTTGGCCTCTCCAAGAGTTAAATCAGAGGAGGAGGAGGAAGTGTGGGAGTTAGGGTCAGCATCAAGGGCTCTGAAGAGGAGGAAGGAATGGACCTGTCAGAGAGAGAGGGGGGGGAGGGAGGGAGGGAGGGAGGGAGGGAGGGAGGGAGAGAGAGAGAGAGAGAAGTGGAACCTTTCCATCATCCCTCAGAGGGGGAGTCAATAGCCCCCAGGTCTGAAGGTGGCTGATGAGGAAGAGGAGGAACACCTGGGCCCAGTGCATGGCATGTGGTTGTGTAGAAGGCAGAGGAGAGAAGAGCAGCGGAAATCTATGGGCCGGTTCTTGGGAAGGAAGACCCACTGCTGCTAGCAAAGCCCTACCCTAGGTCTGGGGAGAAAAGGCAGGGGGTCGAGATGAATAAGTGTGGCAGGCACTTATTCTAATAATAATCTTATTCTAATAATCTCCTGGCCGGACAGACTTGTTAGCCTGCGGTGAGAGAAACATTTTGCCGGGGCTGCTCAAATATTGGAAGACTGGTATCATTTCATCCCTGGTCCTTCTTTTCATTAAATTAGATATACCCAATTCCAACAACCGCTCTTGATATGTTTTAGTCTCCAGACCCCTAATCATCTTTGTTGCTCTTCTCTGCACTCTTTCTAGAGTCTCAACATCTTTTTTATAATATGGTGACCAAAATTGGATGCAGTGTTCCAAGGAATTGGGTATTTCTAGTTTAATCAAAAGAAGGACTAGGGTGACATGATGATCTGTCTTCCAATATTTGAGGGTCTGCCACAGAGATGATGGAGTCAAGGTATTCTCCAAAGCCCCTGAAGGCCAGGACAAGAAGCAACAGGTGGAAACTAATCAAGGAGAGAAGCAACTTAGAACTAAGGAGGAATTTCCTGACAGTTAGAACAATTAATCAGTGGAACAACTTGCCTCCAGAAGTTGTAAATGCTCCAACACTGGAAGTTTTTAAGAAGAGATTGGACAGCCATCTGTCTAAAATGGATAAGGTTGAGCAGGAGGTTGGAGTAGAAGACCTCAAAGGTCCCTTCTAACTCTGTTATTCTCTTATTCTGTTACAGCTATCTTCTAAATCCAGTTTGCCTGAGAGTGATTGCTTCTCATGCAAGATTCCCCAGGGGGATAAGAAGGAAACAGCAAGGGAGATCAAAGCCAGCTTTAATATTTTTATGAGGTCCTTATTTGCTTTCCCATTCCTATTTTATCCCCGACATCAATATTGCAGCAATCACAATGAAACGAGAGCCACAGAATTTCAGACTTATTTTTAAGACTTATTTTTGTTTTCCCCAGTCGATCCAACATAGCTGCCCTCGGCAATGTGCCCACCCAATCTGGAGGGTTTTTTCTTTGCTTCATTTTGATTTTAAGACAGTTTTAGGTCAGGTGGGTACCCTATAAATTCATTTAATTGTATCATATCAGGGCTGCCATTCAAGTAGGAGTTGATAGGCATGAACTTGAAAAACCAAATAACTAAATAAATGAAATGAAGGTTTAAGACAGTTTAAAAACA
The DNA here is from genome assembly GCF_900518725.1 of Notechis scutatus. Next base: position 85,577 of record NW_020717239.1, read on the forward strand.
CACACACAAAATTATATATATATAAAAGTCTGACTCACAGACGGACACAATACAGAAGCCTGATGATGGCAGATGAGATTCTGCTGAAACGTTGCTACAACTTTAAAAGAACTACAATGACGTGGGAAAATACCCGAACCAAGCCGAACACCATACATGTAAGTACCCGCGAAAACTTAAGAAAACAAATATATATATATATATATATATATATATGTGTGTGTGTGTGTGTGTGTGTGTGTGTGTGTGTATCAGAAGATCATATGTCTCAGGATATCACAGAAAGGGAAAGATAGAGCAGAAAGAGCAATTTTTATAAAAAATCACAGAATAATTTGATTGCTTATTGTACCCTATGACTATCATTAAGTGTTGTACCTGATGATTCTTGACTCTTGACGAACATATCTTTTCTTTTATGTACACCAAGAGCATATTCACCAAAGACAAATTCCTTGTGTGTCCAATCACACCTGGCCAATAAATAATTCTATTCTCATTCTCATTCTCATTCTCATTCTCATTCTATTCTATTCTATTCTATTCTATTCTATTCTATTCTATTCTATTCTATTCTATTCTATTCTATTCTATTCTATAACCATAGCTTCTTAGCACCTGATAGAGTTGGTTGTTCCTCAGCTCTATTCTAGTTTGAATCTCAGCATCAGGTATAAAATTTATATAAATATAAAGAATAATAAATTATATTCTATTTGGCATTTCATTAAAAACTAAAAGTAGAATGTAATGATTGAAATGGTTTTTAAAACACACACACACACACACACACACACACACACACACACACACACACACGAGAATACAATACAATACAAACAAGTGGTCGACTTATGACCACAATTGAGCCCCAAATTTCTGTTGCTAAGTGAAGCATTTTCTAAGTGAGTTTTGTCCCATTTTACAACCTGGCAGCTACATTTGTTCAGTGAAGTCACCCAGTCAATTTTCATGCCTAAAACGGGATTTGAACTCACCGTCTCTTGGTGATTGGCTCAAAGTTACCAAGACGGTACCAAGGTGGGACTAGAACTCACAGTCTCCTAATGATGGCCTCAAGTTCACCCATCTGACTTTTATGCCTGAGATGGGACTAAAACTCACTGTCTCCTGGTGATTGGCTCAAATTCACCCAGCTGAATTTCATACCTAAGATGGGACTAGAACTCATTGTCTCCTGGTGATTAGCTTAAAGTCACCCAGTCAACTTTCATGCCTATGATGGGACTAGAACTCACTATCTCCTGATGATTGGCTCAAATTCACCCAGCTTTACACCTAGTGTAAAGCAGACTAAAACTCACTGTTTCCAGCTGATTAGCCCAAAGACTTTCATGCCTAAAATAGAACTTGAACTCCCCATCTCCTGGCTTCTAGACTGATGCCTTCACCCCAGACACAATCAAGATAAATATAGATATTGCTTTGATTGATTAATCTCCATCCCATGTAGACATCTGTGTCAATCATGTTGTGGAACACTCACATTGCTTTCCGTTTTCATAAAAATATAAAGCTATAAATGCTGGAAACAAGATCTGAATAAAGCATAGAATGATAACAAATAAAAATAAAAACAATCAGAAAAAAGTATGGGTGGGGATAAAAAATTGCTGGCTTAGTTCTGTGTCATGCACATATTAAAACACATTTTTAGCAGCTGCAAAAATTGTATAATTTCCAGTGCATTATGTCTCTAGGGTTTAGAGCTGGGCAGAAAAAGACTTCAGCATCCTTACCAAAGTTCCATAAATGGACGGTTCCCTTGAATTTCTCCAGGGAGATCGCAGAAACCTTTTGCCATTTAATTACTGTACATATATTCAGGAGTGGGATTCAGCCGGCTTGGACCGGTTTGGGCAAACCAGTTGTTCCAGTGATCAGTTGGCCTCACCCACCTGCCCCTGTCCTTTATTTCCATGTGTTTGCAGCTCAGTGTTCTGACCAAGGCTTCTGAAACCGTAATTAAGCACACACTTATTTTAAAAACAAGCCTGGTTTTATTTCAACACTGGGAATTATCTTCATTCCCAGCCAGTAATGAATCTCAAACAGTCCCCCGAGATAAGCACCCACCTTTCTTTCCTGTGAAGTGCGACCAATAACAGAAGTGTCAAATGAACTAGAACAAAAACCAACTGAAATACAAAGAGCTTCAAGGTTTAATCTGAACTGAATGAATGACTTTTCTTCCTCCAAAGATTTCATCATCTTGGCCTGCTTTTTATCCCTTATGGGAGGGGCAATCACCTCCCAGTCTTACTCCCAAGTCACCTCTTTTGTTTCAGCTGCTCTCGCCTTCTAACAGCTCTGCGCATATGTGCACTGGGAACAGGCTCCCCCTGGTCCTCTGCCTCGCTGCTGCCAGACTCTGGAGGCCCCAGAGCAGCACCCCACTTCCAGATGGCCACTCTATCTATCTATCTATCTATCTATCTATCTATCTATCTATCTATCTATCTATCTATCTATCTA
>NW_020717239.1:116044-135121 GCF_900518725.1 Notechis scutatus
ATAGATATAGATATAGATATAGATATAGATATAGATATAGATATAGATATAGATATAGATATAGATATAGATATAGATATAGATATAGATATAGATATGTATGGTATTCAGCTTTGTTCAGGTATTTTCCCACGTCATTATAGTTGTGCTTTTAAAGTTGTAGCAACGTTTCGGCAGAATCTCATCTGCCATCATCAGGCTTCTGTATTGTGTTCATCTGTGAGTCAGACTTTTACAGTGGTTTCAGTTTTAAATTTGGGGCAGCCTATTGCTGTGCCAGAATGTTTTTTTCTTCATCCTGATTGGTTGGGAGTCTTGGTCTGTGTTTATTGGTCTTGGAGTTTGCTGTGTTCTGCTTGATTGGTGTTTCTAATATCTTCTGTCTGTTTTGTGGCTTTTTTTTGTCTTGATTGGCTGGCAACATTGTATTTCCTGTATTGGAGGCTTTTAGTGCGGCTTGGCGCCGAGTAAACGGATGGCCATCATTTATTAGGAAGCTAGGTTTCATCTGGGTGCCTGGTTGGGGTGTGTTTGAGCTGGAGGTATCAGGGTGAGTCTGTTTGTGCCCAGGTGTTTGCCTGGCTTGTGGTGTGGAGATTTTTTTGTTTGAGTGCAGGCTTCCAAATAATTGACAGTCTGGTGGAATCGTCTCTTCTATTCATGCTTTCAAGTCTTTTTTTCAATCTCTATGGCTTCTCTGATAATTCTGTAGCTGGGGTTTTCTATAGTGGCTAGGGTTTTGGTGCCATTGAAGTTGATGATATGACCTGTGGCTTTCATGTGTTGGACTGGTGAGGAAGTGTGTTCCAGCTTTTTTTTACTGCATTTTTGTGTTCATCTAGGTGGGTACTTATTCTTCTATTGGTCTGTCCAATGTATGTGGCTGGGCATGATGCACAGGGGACTTCATATATGCCTTGGTTTTCCAGGTCAATGTTATCTTTGGGGTTTCTAAGGATGACTGCTATTTTTCTGTCTGTTTTGAAGGCAGTCTTGATGTGATGCCTGTGTAGTATCTTACTGATTTTGTCTGTAGTACTTCTTATGTAGGGCAGGACAGCTGTTCCATAGATCTGTTCATCTTCTAGTTCTCCATTATGTCTCAGTGTGTTTTTGTGGATCAAGCCAGTGATTTTGCTTTTGTGGAAGCCATTGGCTGTCAGTATTTTAGTCAGGGTGCATAGTTCAGTCTTTATGTGTCTCTTGTCTGCCAGGCATTTGGTTCTGGCAATTAGTGTTTTGGCCATGGAGTTTATCTGTGCTGGGTGGTGGTGGGATTGGGCGTTGAGGTAGCTGTTGGTGTGTGTTTTCTTCCGGTATATGGTGTGTCCTAGTGTGCCATCTGTTTTTTTGTAGATTAGTACATCTAGGAATGGTAGTTGTTTATTTGTTTCCATTTCCATGGTGAATTTGATTTTGGGGTGTGTGCTGTTTAGGTGTGTTAGGAAATTGTTTAGGTTCTCTTTTCCATGGGGCCAAATCACGAATGTGTCATTGATGTATCTTAACCATAGTTTGGGTTTGTGGGTGGCATTAGCTAGGGCTCTGGATTCAAATTCTTCCATGAACAGGTTTGCAATGATGGATGACAGTGGTGATCCCATAGGGGCCCCTTCAATTTGCTTGTATCTTTGTCCTTTGTATATGAAATATGTGTTGGTTAAGCAGTGTTCTGCTAGTTCCATGAGGTGTTTGGGTGGTTGGTATTTATTTTTGATGATTTCGAGAGTTTCTTTTATCGGGACTTGAGTGAATAGTGAAACCACATTGAAACTTACAAGCAGATCTTTTTGTTCCATGTGTAGATCTTTGATCATTTCCAAGAGGTGGTATGAGTTTTGTACATGTGAAGCTGCTGCTTCAGCATGGGACTGTAGCTGCTTTGTTAGGTATTTGGCTAGGTTTTGTAGTGGTGCTCCTCTGGAGCTGACTATGGGTCTGAGAGGTATGCCTTCTTTGTGTATTTTTGGGAGGCCGTATAGTTTGGGGCATCTGGAAGATTTTTCTCTTGGGATGATCGTCTGTTGGATCTCTTTGCTCATGTGGCTGGTTATAATTTTCTTCTTGGTTATTTTTTCCAGATATGTGGTTGGGTCCATGTTTATGGGTTTGTATGTGGAGTCTTGGAGTAGGTCTGTCAATTTTGTTTCATAGTCTTTTCTATCCATTACTACTGTGGCATTACCTTTATCTGCTGGAAGTATGATTATGCTGCTGTTGTTTTTTAGGGCTTGCAGGGCTTTTAGTTCCTCTTTGTGCAAGTTGCTTTTGGGTGGTTTGCTTGTGCATAGGATGTTAGTGACTTGGTGTCTTATTCTGTCAGCTTCATCTGTATTTAATTTAGTTAGGCTGGATTCCACTCCACATATGTTGGATTCTGTGGGGATCTTTTTGGGTGCTATAGCATAATTGATATATATATCAGAAGATTTCCAGGTGTTGTTTTATCTCACTTCCTGATCTTTAAGTTAAATTTTAAAAGAAAAACACATCTTGGCATCTGCGTATATTAAAGCAGAACTTAATTGCTTCTGGAGAACAATGATGCATGATGATAAGCTATCACTGGAGGGGCATTATAGAGAGAGGAGGAAAAAAGATAGATGGGAAAGATAGTTTTGAAGTCTTCAGGAAAGTTTAGGGGGAAAAAAGATAGATGTCAATTTTGCACTGATTTCAATTTGTCTCGAAATTTCAGTACATTTTATTTAGGGAGTTAATTTTAATTTTAATGATTCAGGGTGGTGTTTTTTTTTTTGCCTTGAAACATCTGCATTTGACATTTGGGCTAGTCTCATCCTTTTGATGGTGCCTGAGGATGGATTCATATCCAGATGCAAAAAAAAAAAAAAAAAAAACCAAGTTGGAAACATTTTTGAAATTAGCTTTGTCTGTGTGAAAATTGTGCTTTGCATATTCGCTTCAGAACAATAAAATAACCAAGTTGAAAGGAACCTTGGAGGTCTTAGAGTCCAACCTCTGCTCAAGTAGGAATATCTTCCAGTAATCCCATAGATATTGGAAGACTGATATGATATCTCCCCTAGTCCTTCTTTTCATAAAATGAGACACACCCAATTCCAGCAACTTTTCATCAAAAATATCTACCTGTAGTTTCCATCTATTCTGACCTAGGCTTCCCCAACAGTACGAAACTGACTCCTCATCCCAATAAACCCCTTTTATTTAGTTTACAGTGAATTCCTCTCCAGCAAAGTCCTGGCCAACAGTCTTTCAAGATAGTCCACAATTACAGGACACTTCCAGTTTGTCGGCTTCGCGAGCGGCAGGGATTTGCGAAGCTGCGCGATCCCTGCCGCGCTAGCCGTTTTTGGGGCTCCGACCCAGCCGGGTACGGAGCTAGGCTGCCCTGCAGGGGCAGCTGAAGGTAGGGGGGATCCGGAGAAGGGTTTGGGGGTGCTGCAGACTCCCTCCCTGGCCGGCAGAACTCCCTTTTCCCAGGACGGTGCAGCGGCGGTCTGTAATGGCCGCCACAAAGAAGCTGGCAGCCGGGTAAGAATGCGCAGGAGGAAGTGGAGAAAGTGATTGAGAGGAGAAAGTTTTTCTTGGCTCCTAGGACTCTAAGACATATCTAATAAAATTCCTGAAAAGTATGACTTTCTGAATAATACCTGCCAGAAGAGGAAAAAAGCGGCTGTTTGAAGGTGCTGAAAGGATAGCTTTCCCTCTTTTCCTACGGAATAAATAACTGGATATTAAGAAACCTATTTCTTTTAGGTGAAAATTGGTTTTAAGCGATGAGTGGGAAGAGAGAGGATTAAAAAGAAAACATTTGTATGCTAAGACTTTGTTGGAGCAGATGCCTTAAGGATTTGAAGACTAGAATATATTGCAATAAGATTTTAAACAGATTTGGACTTTCTTTCTCTTGGATTGATATTACCCCAGAAGGAGAAAGTGAGAACTCTGCCTTGGTTTGGACTGACTGATAACTTTGGGACTGTTTTATTTTTTTTATTTTCTTTTGAATATTCTGGTTGTTGTAAGAAGAAAGAAGGGGAAAAGAAAAGAAAAGATTTATAATGGCTCTTTCTGTTGAGGAACTAAGAAAAGAATATGAACAAGCAAAAAAAAATGGTAAAGATGGTGTGGAAGAAGCTTTCCTTTTCTTAGAAATGGCGCTTATTAATTATCAACAAACATTACAACAGATGAAGACAGTAGAGGAACAAGAAAGAAAGAAAGGAGCCATTTTTAATGAATCTCAGAACTTGATCCAGAAAGAAGGAAGAGAGAAAGAAAAGAAAAGAAGAGAAAAGAAGAAAATTAAAGGACTTAAGGACTTAAGATCTAAAAAAACATTTAAGAAAGGGAAAAATAAGGTGCAAAACCAATATGATGATAGTAAACAAAAGGGAAAAGGAATACGACAGAGAAGGGAAGCTGGCAAGGCAGAGGCTAGAAGAAGGGGGGGTAGAAAGGTTTGTTGGGAGAAGAAAGAAAGGGAAAAGGTGGAGAAAAGCTACAATGTTTTGAAATTAAATGAAAAAAAGAAATTTTTTTTGGATAATGGATAAAGTATAATTTTTTTTTAAAAAAAAAAGATTTTGCAAGGTACATAAGATGAGATGGTAGTATTGTAATGATTTAAGAGTTGATAAGAGATTAAAATGTTTAAATGTTTAAAAATGATTGGCTTTAAAACTTAATAATAGGGGAGGTTTAGAATATTGTTTTAATTAAAGAGTTTAATAAGACTATGGTATTGATGTTATTATAAAATTTTTATTATAGTATCTTTTTTTAATATTTGGATTTATTGTCTAATTATGTACTTAATTATGTTGGATGTATTAGTTAGATAGAATGTACCAAGCAAAATCGGATTGGGTATTAGATATTATTTTAAAGATTAATTTGATTAACTTAGGGGGGAGATAGAAAGGCATCATACTCTGATTAATGATTTCAGGAGAAACTTATTTTCTTTTTTTTTTATAAGGAATGAGACAAAGGGATGATAAAAAATGGACAAAAGATATAAATATAATGATTCAAATTAAGATGATTAATTAAGATAGAAGTAAGAAGTGTGAAATATGTGGGGAAGTTAATATAGAAGGCTTAGAATGGTAAATAAAATAAGTAATGATATGTAAGATGAGCATGAATATAATTGAAGTCCATGAAGAGAGAGACACCTGGGTCCAAGTTACTTTCCAAAAAGATTTTTTTTATGTTTTGTGTGTTGTGTGTATATGTCTTTTTGGGGGGAGAATTAGTTAAAAATTGTAGAAATATAGATTGAGAATAATGGTAACTAAGTCAGAAAGAAACAGATGAAATAATAATAATGATATTGAATAAGAGTAAAGAGAAGTAAAGAGAAATTGAATAAGAGGTTTTGGTATGTTGTATGGAAATGGTTTAAAACAGAATTATAATTTATCTGACTTGTTAAATTGACAATGAAAAAAGGTTTAAACATGTAATGAATAATGATAATTTGTGTGTTTTAAAAATTAATAAAACTTGTTTTAAAAAAAAAAATTAAAAAAAAAAAAGATAGTCCACAATTACAGACCTTTAATCAGGCTTGGAGAGGTGCCAGGTCGATATCTTTCAGATGACACAATACTTGGCAAGCATGCTGGAATAAATTAATTGTCTCCTGCAAAGCCCCACTCCCTTTTTGCTTTTCTTTTATACCCTATGGGAGGGGCCATTCACCATCCACCTGTGGCTTCACTCCCAAGTCAACCCTTGTTCCTTAGCTGTTCCCTTCTTCTGGCAGCTCTGCGCATGCACACACTGGGAACAGGCTCCAGCTGTTCTTCTGCCTCACTGATGTCCAACTCTGATGGCAGTTAATAACTGTCAAATGGCCCTGGCCCCATCTCTGCCTCTGATGCAGAGCCCTTGTCAGAGCCTTCCATGGACTCCAGGACTGGCCCAGTTTCCTCCCCAACCTCCTCCTGTGTGAATCTGCTGCCAGCTCTGCTGGTCACTGGCAGGCTGCAACACCACTTTCCTAATCATTCTTGTTGCTCTTCTCTGCACACTTTCTAAAGTCTCAGCATCCTAGCAATCTAATGAAAACAAGGACATAGAACATAGAACAGAGGTGGAAGGGACCTTGGGGGTTTTCTAAGCAAACTCGTTTTGCTCAAGCAGCAGAACCTATATGCCATTTCCGACAAGCGGTTGTCCTATCTCTTCCTAAAAGCCTCCAGCTGTAGCGAGGTTCTCGGGATTGCTTTGGCTTTACTTTCAATCCCATGGAAAGACGACGAGAAGTAATAACAAGAAGTACATCATTTCCAGAGTAGTTAGCTTGGATTGGGAGATTTCAATTCACTCCCCTGCCATTCTCTTCCTCCCAGCTCATTTTCCTTTTTACATCTTTGACGTTTGCTTTCAATCATTTGGGGACTGGGGGGGGGGGATTCCCATTTACACCCTCCTACACCCACACCCACACACACCCACAACCACACACACTGTAAAACCTCCCTTAGATGAAAACTCTGGAGTGTTTGACAGTTTTCCCTTCCTTCCTTCCTTCCTCCACCTTCCTGCAAAGACCCTGACATCATTCATCGTAATCATAAAACATTCATTTGCATTTCTGGCCAATTGGAAGGCCCCCTTGGGAAGCTATAAAGAGAAGGTGTCAGGGTTATAATGAATGTAAATGCCAGGTGTTTAAGCCCGGTAATGGGCAATTTGCAACTCTAAGCAATATGCACAATAAGCAAACCCGCCCATTATGGCACCTGATCGGGGTGGCGCGATGGCTGTTTGGAGAGAATGAAACATTTTACGACCTCTATGCGGCCCTGATCTCAGGATCTAATAATAGTCCCAGACAAAATTAGTTCCTGCAATAATGTGTCGGAGTGTTAGGGGGTGGCGGGGATCGAGAGGGGCGGCGAGTGGTGGCAGGCGATGGAAAATTACATATCAGGTGTCGGAGGTCGGAGTTGCGAAGGATCAAAAGGGGAATTGCAAAGCTGGATGTGCTGTTTAAGACAATTGCCTCCCCTGGAAAGGGAAAAGGGCAGGGCAGGGCAAGGGGGAGTCAGTCTTCATTGCCACGCTGCTCTAGGGAGCTCCTTCTGCAGAGACCGGAGACGGGAAAACGGGAAGCAAAAAAACGGGGCCCTTCCTTGTGAAAGACATAGCTTGGAGGCCATACAAAGATCAATCAATCAATCAATCAATCAGAACAGAGCTAGAAGGGACCTTGGAGGTCTTCTAGTCGAGCCCCCTGCTCAAGCAGGAGGTCCTAGAACATTCCAGACAAGAGACTGTCCAGTTTCTTCTTAAAAACCTCCAGTGATGGAGCACCCACAATTTCTGCAGGCAACTTCCGTTCCACTGGTTAATTGTCCTCACTGTTAGGAAGTTTCTCCTTAATTCCAGGTTGCTTCTCTCCTTGATTAGTTTCCATCTGTTGCTTCTTCTCCTGCCTTCAGGTACTTTGGAGAATTGTTTGACTCCTTCTTCTTTGGGGCAGCCTTTCAAGACTGCTATCGTGTCCACCTCTAGCCAGCATGCTTGGGAGTTGAAATCCACCCACCTTAAAGCATGCTGGCTGGAGAATTCTGGGAATGGAAGTCCACCCATCTTAAAAGCATGCTGGTTAGGGAATTCTGGGAGTTGAAGTCAAATCCATCTTAAAAGCATGCTGGCTAGAGAATTCTGGAAGCCTTTTAAGTTGCCAAGCCGGGAAACACTGCTCTACATGTACCCATTTAAAATTCCCTTCCCTAGAAATTCTCCTTGCCCCTTCCAGGGAGGTAGAGTTTGGATTGAAACTCTCAAGAGTTTGAATCTTCCAATCTAACAGCTTTAATGGGTACTTGACATGGGTGTCATTCTTGCTTTATTGTAAGCTACCAGGAGCTTTGATGACTTTAGTAAGTCTCATGTTTTAAAAAGTAAACGTTCCTTCTGGTGCAAACCCACGGCTTCATTCCAAATAGCAAATTCAATGTGTTCAAATGGCTTTGTCACGGCTTCTTACAGAAAAGCAAGCACCGTCCCCCTCTTATCATCTAGCATTCCCCATTGAAGGAGCTCTCTGGGGGAGAAGGGACAAATTACCATTATACTCATATTTTGTATTGTTTGAGTATGTTTTGTGTGTTGTGTTCCCCTTGAGATGTGCTGTTAGGGACAACCTGCATTTCCTATGATGGATAGCTATTAATTATTTTTTCAGCCGGGCGGTAATATTTCTCCCATGGTTTAAAAGAGAGACTGAGTGTAGTAAGATTCCAAATCTATTCCAGGCAATAATGTAGGATCTGATATTTCTGAAGAAGGAAGGAAGGAAGAAGGAAGGAGAGAGGGAGGGAAGGAAGGAAAGAAAAGAGAGAGAGAGAGAGAAAGAAAAGGGAGGCAAGGGAAGGAAAAGGGAAGGAGGAAGAGAGGGAGGAGGGGAGGAAGAAGGAGGGAGAGAGGGAGGGAAAGAAGGAAAGAAAAGAGAGAGAGAGAGAAAGAAAAGGGAGGCAAGGAAGGAAGGAAAAGGGAAGGAGGGAGAGAGGGAGGGAGGAAAGAAGGAAGGAAAAGGGAGGGAGTAAGGAAAGGGGAGGGAGATATGAAGGAAGGAAGGAAGGAAAAGGGGGAAGGATGAAGGAAGGAAATATGGGAGAAAGGATGGAGAGAGGAAGGAAGGAAGGAAGAAGAAAAAGGGAGGGAGGGAAGTAGGGAGGAAGGAAATATGGGAGGAAGGAAGGAAGAAAGTGGTGGGAGGGAGGCAAGGAGGGAAGGAAGGAAAGAAACAGAGAGAGGGATGGAGAGAAGCAAATACTTAAAATCTCAGCAACATGGATTCTGATCTTTTTAAAGCTTTGTGTCTGGGGAAAATATTACCCCATGAAACAGAGATCTTCCTTGCCAACGCTGCCGCTACATAGATCTAGCTATTGAGTGACCACTGTACAATTTATTGCAAGGGGTCCAAAACAGGCCAATTATTAGAGTCCTAAATCCTCCCACTTGCAATTTACTTGGGGTGAGACAGGCGTTGGAGAACCAAAAAGCTGAAATGAGATGGGAAATACGAGCAGTCCCAAAAATTTGGTAGGTCCTCAGAAGTATGGAAGGGAATACCATTTGCCGGACAGTCTACATCTTGTGCTAATTCCAATGCTTCAATCAAGGGTCTTCACACTCAGCCGTGTTTTGAAGATCTCAGAGCAATCTTGAGACTGAGTGAAGTGTGAAGGAAATTGTTATTATTTTTTTTAGAAAAAGAACAGGAAAAATAAAAATATTATTTTTATATTTTATTGTTATTACTTTTCAGTTGTAAAAACCCTCTCCCCCCAAAAACACTCTTGTTACATTTCTTTTAAGAGGTTTCCATGCTTAGCCAAACAATTTTTGTTTTTCATTCCTGCTGGATCTCTGTGAACATCTCAAACTGCAAAGCCGTGGCCTCTAATTGGCAGCTCAGGAGGGGAGAAATGGAGAAGAGAACCTATTTAAACATTGAGAAGTGTCACCCTGCTATGCAAGATTAACCAGGTGTTAACACAGATTCTCAACCACCTTTTTTGGTTCTGTCCTTCATGGGAAAAGATGCCACGTTGTGGTTGAAAAATAAAGACTTTCACCTCTGCCCTTCTATTTTATTTTCTTTCTTTAGGTTTAGTATGTATTCAATTTCACTATTATAATTACAATTCTTAGTAAAAGTAGAAGGGAAAGGGAAAGAAAGGAAGTAAGAAACAAAACAAGAAAGAAAGAAAAAAAGGAAGGAATGAAATGGAAGGAAAGGAAAGGAAGAAAAAGGAAGGGAATGGAAAGGGAAAGAAAGAAAAAGGAGAGAGAGAAAGAGAAAGAGAGGAAGAAGAAAGAAAGAAGAAAGGAAGGAAAGGGAAGAAAAATAATGGAAGGGGAGGAGGAGGGGAGGAGGGAGAGAAGGAGAGAAGGGAAGATGAGAAGAGAGGAGAGGAGAGGAGAGGAGAGGAGAGGAGAAGAGAAGAGAAGAGAAGAGAAGAGAAGAGAAGAGAAGAGAAGAGAAGAAGGGAGGGGAGCAGTCTGGAGGGAAGCAATAAGGCGAAAATGCACATAATAAAAGTAAGCAATTTTAGGGTGTCCTATATCTATAGTTGCCCTAAGAATTTGGCCTTCAATAAAGAGACATTTCTTTCTTAAAAGTAGTTAAGGCGGAACTCAGCTGTTCTTCGGAGAGGGGAGAACAATCTGCAGAGTTGACTCAGTCAATGTAGGAAAAGGAGAGCGGTTGGAGTCAAGAGAGGACTTAGCCTAGCGTCATTACATTCTCACAAAGGGTCTCAATCCAAGCCTTCTTGAATTCAGTTGACGCTTATACAGCACCAATTGAGCAGTGAACTATTATTGTCTAGATTCTTCAGGATAGGCATGAGCAATAAATCATTTTAACTGCAACTCTAAAGTGTGATCCTCATATCCTTCGTGCCTGACGTTCTACTATTGGTTCACACCGGTTAGGGTGAACCGGAAGTTAGTTTTACATCCGGTTCATTGAAGTGGTAGTGTGGCCAACTGCCTGGCCCCACCCACCCTGCCCTGCCCCTCCCATGAATCTTCATGTCGCCCATTTTGGATCCCAGGCAAAGCACATGTAGAGGCTCGGGGCGGACGAAAAACAGGCCTCCAGGAAATTCCAGAAATGGGCCTGTTTCTGGCCTCCGGAGCCTGGGGAGAGCAAAAATGCTCCCCCCCCCACCATGGAGCAGGAGGCCAACTAGGCCACGCCCCAGCATGGCCACGCCCACCCAGCAACCGAGCAGAGATCCAGTGCTGCTATCCAAGAAACTACATACACACAAAATTACCATTCCTAAAATGAGATTTAAAGGAGAGCCTATTTTAAGACTTATCTTAGATTTCTTCTCTCCCCAGAACAGAAAGGAAGGACATCAAAGACCAACATTCATGAAAGGGACCTTCTTTCAGCCTTTCATAGATCTCAGCAGCGAGCAACATCAAAGATTTGTGGTTTTTTTTTTAAAATAACCAGCCATAGCATTCAGCACGACCAGGAGGGATCTGGTCCGTGATTTAAAAGGCTTTTTAAACATTTCCTTCCGTATTCAGGAATTTCCTAGGGGCAAGCATATCTATTAACATTGTTTTAGTTGTAACTCTGACTAAGGGCTTCAATTCGTGTTTCTATCCATTTCTTTCTTTGCAACCTCTTTAAATGCCGAAATGTTTTTGAAGCAGAAAAGATATATTGCTGCATATATGTTTCATTGACTTTTTGTATGCCACTTTGAAGTGATAATTGCCTGTGTGTTTCTGTGTTTGTAGATAGATAGATGATAGATAGACAGAGAAAAAGATAGCCATGATACAGATAGATAGATAGCCATGATAGATAGATAGGGGGGAGAAAGATAGTGTATGGATAGTGGATACATGGATAGGTAGGTAGGTAGATAGGTAAGTAGATAGATAGATAGATAGATAGATAGATAGATAGATAGATAGATAGATAGGCAGATAGGCAGATAGACATGATACAGATAGATAGTCATAATACATAGAGGGGGAAGAGAGAAAGAAAGTGGATGGATGGTGGATGGATAGACAGATATGATAGAAATATAGATAGATAATCATGATAGATAGAGGGGGGAGAGAGAAAGTAAGATAGTGGATGGATGGTGGATAGATAGATAGATAGATAGATAGATAGATAGATAGATAGATAATAGATTCATTAGTACTATTGCTATTATCCCTGTTAGTAAAAATACACTTTAGCAGCGATAACTTTAATAACAATGCAAATATTCCTTGACATTATCAAAATTGGGACTGGACTCTTGGTCACTGAGTGAAGATATCATTAAGCAAGATGTGCATATGACTGCTTTGCTCAACCACCATAATCCCGGCACTTAATTACACGTAATCGGTAATTAAATGATTTCCTAAGTTGTTAAGTGGATGGAATGAACTATTTGCCTGCTCTGTTCAGCTCCCCTCACATCCATTTGCCTCCATCTTTTTCTCTCACACACATTCTCTGGGAGAAGGAGTGGCAGAATCTGGGGGCGGAATTAAAATTGTATGCAATGAAATTTCATTTTAACGTATGCCAATTAGTGTATTTTCAAAGTGACAACAACGTTATTCTAAGTTCTAAGTCTAAAAGAGGGATCAATCTAGAATCCCAACATGGTCATTTTTCTCTTGGGAGCTTTGAGGCTGCCACATACAGTGCCTGGGAATTTGGGAGGGGGGATTTAATAGTGTGGTAGAAGTTTAGACTCAACAACACTCTTTCTCTGAGAGTCAAGGACATGTTGCCCTGCACCTGGAGGGGAGTGTCTGGGGGAATGTCTCCAGTTGGGCCAAGGGTTTGATTGGGCCATGTGATTGACTGATGGGTGCAGGGGATGGATCTTTGATTTCTCTTTTGGGAAGGGAACACCCGAAACTGTCAGATTCAGGTTTTCCCAGATGTTCCAAGATGACAACTCTAACAAAATGGAACTCTGAGGAACATCAGTAATCTTTTTTTGCAGAGCACATTTGGAGGAACCTGTCCATCAATTGATACATGGAAGAGATCGGAGCAAGCTTTTCTGAACACAAGGCCACCAGGGCAAGATTACTCCTTCACCATCTTCAACATTTTATCCATCGGCTTCCAAGAAAGCACAATCATTTCTTGAGACCTGCGTATCCAAATGCTTCTTCTTTCTTAGTTGCACCCATCTGAGATCCTTCTGTGAGGAACTGAGCTTGGACCTTTTGAAGGACATGGTGCGGGGCCTATGAAAGGGCCTTCCTTGTGGTGGCGCCCCAAGTTATCTATTGCACCTGTCAGCTTTGGAAGCCATTTTTCCTCAGGAGCTTCAAGGCTGCCACATTCAGTACCTGGGAATTTGGGAGGGGGCATTTAAAAGTGAGAGAGAAGATTAGACTCAACAACATTCTTTCTCAGAGACTCAAGGACAGGTTGCCCTGCATCTGGAGGGGAGTGACTGGGGGAATGTCTCCAGTTGGGACAATGATTTGATTCGGCCACATGTGTTGTGGTTAGTCGGCAGCAGGTGTGGACGGCTGAGGAGAGCGAGGACTCAGATGAGAGGCCAGGACCATTAGGGAGTGGATTGCTGCCTTCAGAGATTGTGGGGGCTGGCAGCAGCGACGAGGAGGTTCCCGAGGAGCCTGTGCCAAGTGTGCATGCACGCAGGATTGATCGTAGGAGAGAGCAGTTATAACCGCATGGGTAACTCAGGAGTAAGGCTGCAAGATAATGGCCCCTCCTTCAAGAAGATAAAAGCCAGCCCTGAAGCCAACATTCTTTGCAGGAAGCAAAGATGTTTTGAAACTCAGCCTCGTGGACATTACAATATCTTAAGTTGGCATTTGAAGATTCTTGTGTTGTGAAATCTTTCTTATCTGATATTCTTGGCAGACCTGCACAGTTTTGGTGAAGCTTGTGCTTATCAAAGTTAATTAGTTTGCAGCAGCCTTTTAACCGGGGATTCGTAAGAATCATTAAAAGGTTTCTGTTCCCTTTGGTTTGTGTTGGTTTTATTGGAAAGGGATATGGGTCAGAACAACATGATGGACTGATGGGTGCAGGGGAGTGATCTCCAATTTCTCTTTTGGGAAGGGAAAACCTGGAACTCTCAGATTTAGGTTTTCCCAGATGTGCCAATATGACAACTCTAATAAAATGGAACTTTAAGGAAATGCCTGTCTCGGAGTTTATTGGTTTGGAGTTGGTTAGCTGGAATGCTGACATTAACCCGAATCTGACACATTGAACTAAATCCAACTTCCCTTGAATTCTTAGTCTAACTCCAAGCAGGTACTAACTGTTAGTACCTTGCATAGGCCTTTTAGCAATAAACTAGTTGTGAGGTGTTTGGTGCTCTCAGAGCTGTTTTCTTGCACTCTTTCATGACCCAGCTAGGTAACACCATCAGCACTAGAAGGTAGTGGAGTTGGTGTAGTGGAGGAGGAGGAGGAGGAGGAGGAGGAAACTGTGAGTTCCTTGCTGTTTTCTGAGCTTGGTTGGGTTTTTTTTAAATAGACATTTCATTACCATGCTAGCTAACATCATCAGTACTAGAAAACAATGGCGTTTCTAGCACTGATGATGTTACCTAGTTGGTTCCTGAAACATCCACAAGAAAACAACTAAGCTCAGAAAATACCTGGGGCCATGAAGTTCAACAAATATTCCCTTCTATAAATAAATTTAATTAGACCTTCTGGTGTTTTGCACCTGACAGATTGACTTTTTCACACCTGGTAATTATAACTCTGGGTCAGAGTTCCTTTCTGCCATTTCCATAATCCCCCTCCCACCTTCTGTGTAAAATAATAATAAAACAAAACTCTCTTCTACTCAGGGATGGACAACTCCATCTATTTCCCCTTCCTTTCCATTTATCTTATCTTTGCAAATCTATCAAACTTGAGGTTCTTTTTCAGCCTCTACTCTTTTTTAAAAAAAAATCTGTCTCACTTTGCAAATCTAGCAAGTTTAGTTTGGTGACCTTGGACGATTTTTCTTCTGCCTTTTTTTTTCTTCTTCTTTTAACACTTACATCAGAAAAGATGGGGAAAATGGCTTAAGTGGTATAATTCATTTAACTGCTGGAATTCACTTGCCAGAAAGCAGGGGTTCATGTAAGGAGAAACAGTTTGCATGTGATAATATCTTACACTGTAGCAAACCATTAACCCCTTTTGGCCCTGAAGTGAAAATTTTTGGCTGAGTAGAGTTTCCTATTTTGCTTGTTTGGTTGCCACCGAGGCTGGGCCAAAACATTTCATTTCCTGGGGGAAAAAAAAATAAAAGAACCAAGTTTGATGTAATGGGATATGGCATAGTGGTTACAGGCAGTCCTCAGTTTATGACTTTGCTTAGTGAGTGTTTGAGTCTTGACTTCGAAACACTTTTGTTTATGCTAGTTCAAAACACATTCTTATGAGCAGCAATATGGAAAACCTTGTCTTCTTTTTGATTGGAGGGCTCTCCAAACTTGGCCACTTT
The DNA here is from genome assembly GCF_900518725.1 of Notechis scutatus. The sequence goes on from NW_020717239.1 coordinate 131,034, forward strand.
AAGACTTGTGGACTTCAACTCCCAGAATTCCTCAGCCAGGTTTCCCCTGTCCAGTTGTGTCTGACTCTAGGGGGAAGGTTACTCATCTCGATTTCTTAGCCGAGGGAGCCAGAGTTATCCAAAGATACTTCTATGGTCGTGTGGTGAGCATGAGTATATATGCCAACGGTCATAGGACACTGTCACATTCCCACCAAAGCGGTACCTATTTATCTACTTGCATTTGCATGCTTTTGAACTGCTAGGTGGGCCGGAGCTAGAGCAAGGAACGGGAGCTCATCCCATCATGCAGCGTTTGGGTCTCGAAACTGAGCTGTCTGCTTTTCAGCCGACAAGCTGAGCGTCTTTAACCCCTGAGCCATCACCCATCCACTCCCCGAGGATATTTAGATTCAGATAATCAGAGTTGGAAGGGACCTTGTAGTTCATCTAGTCCAAACCCCCACCTAAGCAGGAGACCCTACACCATTTCTGACAAATGGCAGTCCAGTCTCTTCTTGAAAGCCTCCAGGAATGATGCTCCCACAACTTCCGAGGGCAACTTCTGTTCCATTGGTTGGTTGTTCTCATTGTCAGAAAGTTTCTCTTATTTCTAGGTTGAATCTCTCCTTGTTCAGTTTCTATCTATTACTCCTTATCTGGCCTTTGGGTGCCTTGGAAAATAGCTTGACCCCTTCCTCCTCTTTGTAGCAGCCCCTCAAATATTGGAAAACTGCTATCATGTCTCCCCTGGTCCTTCTCTTTACTAGACTAGCCAAGCCCAGTTCCTGCAACCGTTCTTCATGTTTTAGTCTCCAGTCCCCTCATCATCCTGGTTGCTCTTCTCTGCACTTTTTCAATATCTCAATATCTTTATGTGGGGACCAAAACTGGATTTCATGACCAAAACTCATTTCATGAGACCTAAACTTAATTATGCCTACTGAGATAGTTGTACATGTCCACTGCATATATCAGGTTCCAAGAAAGATGCATTAAGATTTTTCTAAGCAGTTTCTTCTCTCGTTCCTTGATCCTAGATAGAAACCTAGACTACTTGCCCCATGAAACACATGCTCTGGGAACTATCACGGAGGAGCTGTCTTCATCCTCTTTCCCTCACACAAATACCTTTTTTTTTTTTTTGTAATGTGGTGACCAGATGCAGTATTCCAGGTGTGGCCTTCCTAGGGCTTTTTAAAGTGATACTAATACTTTGTGTGATTTCACTGGGAGGGCAAACATTTGTATATAAGCAGAGAGCAAACCCCACTTCCTCCAGTGCTGATTATGTCATCAAGTTGGGTCACCAAACGTCTGCAAGAAAACCGCCAAGCTCAGAAAGCACCAAGGACCCCACTGTACTCCTCCTCCTCCTCCTCTTCCTCCTTCCCCTCTTTCTGTCTGGAAACACCACTCCTTTCTAGCACTGATGATGTCACCTAGTTGGGTCACAAAACGTCTGCAAGAAAACAATCAAGCTCAGAGAGCACCAAGGATCCCAGCATTCAACCACTACAGATATTATCCTCTATATTGGTAGAAGATGGCCAGTTTTACACCTGAACTTTCAGTTCAATCCGTCCCAGACAACCGTAGTACGTATCTCATATTCACGGTATTTTCAAAGACCGGTTCTCCAAGCAAAGTCTCACATCTGACCGGCTTGTTCCTGTCAAAGAAGTCTGGACCTAAATTGGTTTCCCCTACCCCAGAGACCTCTAAATTGGTTCTAATGGAGAGGTCAGCCTGGGAACAGCGGTCATTTTTCATCTAGGGGAAAAAAAACAGAGACTAGGAGAGAATCTATCTCGTGAGCACTTTTTAAGAAGTTGAACAGATTTCCGTAACTCTTTTTTCCCCCTGGGTTCATTTCCAGACTTATCAAGCCTTACGGGTGATTATTGAACTAAAGACGAACCTGGGATTAGAAATAATTTGGTCCCTGACTCAGCAGTTTCCCTCTATCTCATTTCCAAGGCATCTGTCATCTAGGCTACTGCTGATTCCCACCCTACAGCCCACCAACTCTGCTGAAGCAGCAACTCTGCATTATTGGAAGAGAAAAAGGAACACAAAGAATGTCTTTAAAAAAAATAAAGAGTATAGAAACACTGACAAGGCAACTAGAGTGTTCGGAAGAGGTGATGGAAGGTTGCTCCTAATCATAAAGAATGAGAAAGAAGAAAAAAAAATAATGAGAGGGAATACACAGAGCAAGCCAGTGAGATATTAAATAAGGGGTAGATTAGATGGATGGATAAATAGATGGATGGATGGAAGCAAAGAAGGAAGGAAGCAGGAAGAAAGGAAAGAAGAAAGAAAAAGGGAAGGAATGAAAGAAGGAAGGAAGGAACGAAGAAGGAAGGAAGGAAGAAGGAAGGGGAGAGGAGTAAGGAAAGAAGAGAGGAAGAAAGGAAATAGGAAGGAAGAAGGAAGGGAGGGAGGAAAGAAGAAATAAAGAAGAAAAAAGGAAAAGGAAGAAGAAAGGAAAGAAATAGGAAGGAAGTGAAGAAATGAAGAAGAAAAAAGGGAGGGAGGGGTAAGGAAAGAAGGGAGAAAGAGAGGAAGGAATAGGAAGGAAGAAGGAAGGAAAGAAGAAAAAGGAAGGAAGGGGTAAGGGAAGAAGGGAGGAAGAGAGGAAGGAATAGGAAGGAAGAAGGAAGGAAAGAAGAAGAAAAAGGAAGGAAGGAAGAAGAAAGGAAGGAAGGAAATAGGAAGGAAGGAGGGAGGGAGGGAGGGAAAGAAGGAAGGAAGGAAGTAGATGGAAAGATAGATGACAAAATAAGAGTTGGAAGGGACCTTGCAGGTCTTCAGGATCAACCACTTGCTGACGGGCTGGCTGTATAATGTCTTATAATGTCTATATAATTTTGTCTGGTTTCATATAAAAAAATGCCCATAGGAATACGCCGATTTGCTTAACAACCACAGTATTCATTTCATGACCATGGCATTCACTTAAATGATTGTCAGGCTTGCTTCATGACTGCCACATTAAAAAGAAGTAAACAATTCAAAAGACAATCTGGTCATGTGGGAGTTTTGACCCCCTCTGTTCTTTCTCTACCTCCTCCTGCCCCTCTCCTCCTCTCCTAGATAGAATAGAATCAAGATCATGTGAAGTGTTGATACTACTTTATAATGCCTTGGTAAGGCCACACTTGGGGTACTGCATCCAGCATTGGTTGCCACTGGATGCCAATTTCAGAAAGTAGACAAAAAAGTTGAAAGGTTGTCACAGAGACGAGGGAGTCAACCTATTCTCCAAAGCACCTGAAGGCAAGGACAAGAAGCAATGGATGGAGATTAATCAAGGAGAGAAGCAACTTAGGACAAATTTCCTGACAGTTAGAACAATTAATCAGTGGAACAAGTTGCCTCCAGAAGTTGTGAATGCTCCAACACTGAAAGTTTTAAAGAAGAGATTGAACAACCATTTGTCTGAAGTGGTATAGGGTTTCCTGCCAATGCAGGGGGTTGGACTAGAAGACCTCCAAGGTCCCTTCCAACTCTATTATTCTATGTTCTGACCCCACCAATTCTATTATTGTCCCAATATTAGCCACCACGATAAAGCAAAAAAATCAAGCGGTGATTCCTTCCCAGACCTGCTTCTTCACAGGTCAGTAACCCGCATTTAAGGGCGTGCCTGATGTCCAGTGGGCCTTGCCTTTCTCCCCAATTAGCTTTCATTTTGCTTCCAACTGAGCACACATGGCCGGCTTCAGAGGCATGCAGCTTTTCAAAACGTCTCTGTTAACCGGCTTAATGAAAAATGACAGATGATAAATTCATAAGTACACACACACTCGCTTGAGCACGCGGGAGAACGAGAGAATGAACAAGTCTCAAGTGCTTCAACCAGAAAAATAAAATCAAAGTAAGACTCATTTTCCTAGTTAGTTCTGGAAGATGAGGGGCGAAACGCATCTCTTCCTCTCCTTTCCTTTCCTTTCCTTTCCTTTCCTTTCCTTTTCTTTTCTTTTCTTTTCTTTCCTTTCCTTTCATCTTCCCTTCTCCTTCCTTCTCTCTCCTGAACCTTTCCTTTCCTTCCTTTCCTTCCTTTCCTTTCCTTTCCTTTCCTTTCCTTTCCTTTCCTTTCCTTT